>JAVTVY010025460.1:0-10633 GCA_036873755.1 Hanleya hanleyi
CGGCACCCAAAAGAAGCCTTGAAACGGCGGGCCAAAGAAGCGGGAGGCGTCTTGGTGGCCAAAGCACAACGCACCGTAGGGAATAAAAGAGCTGCCCCACCGAGACCACGCACCAGTCGACGACCGACCCAGCGACGACGCACATCAAAGAAGACCCGGGATATCTTTTCTTAAAACATGGCCTTAATCCACGCCGAGTCCTGCCCCTCCACCAACAGTGAATTTGATTTGTGGACCGTGCCGCCCACACAGACCAGTGCCGAACAAGGATTATAGGTGGAGCATCTCCCGCTGTCCAGCATCAACGCAACAGGACCCATCGAGTTCACCATCAGTAATGCGGATACGACCTATGTGGATTTAGCCCATACCTACTTGTATGTGAAGCCAAGATCGTCAGTGGAGATGGCACCAGAATCGTCGACCAAGCAACGGTGGGCCCGACGAATCTCTGGCTGCACTCGATGTTTCAACAGGTGGATATATTTCTCAGCGACAAATTCATCAGTGACTCGACCAACACGTACCCCTATCGAGCCTACATCGAGACGCTGTTGTCGCATGGGCGAGAGGCTAGAAAATCTCAACTGACAGCCGCTTTATTCTACCAGGACAAAGCCGAGCACATGGGCGCAGAGAACGACAATACGGGATATAGCCAACGGAAGGCTTTGACCGCGAACGGCGTCTCGGTGGATATGATCGGTCGACTGCACGCAGACATGTTCATGCAAGACCGATACCTCTTGAACAAGGTTCCCATCAAAATCCGACTGATACGGGCGCCTCCGACCTTCGCCTTGATGGCCACTAACGTAGAGGCGCATGTAGCTGACTATAAGATTGTCATCGAAGACGCGGTCCTGTATGTCCGAAAAGTGAAACCGAATCCAGCCGTTCAATTGGGACACATGAAAGTCTTGGAAACAAAACCAGCCCAGTACCCTATCCGACGTGTGCAAACCAAAGTGTTCTCTGTGTCTGCTGGAAATATGAGCGCCAACAAAGACAACCTGTTCCTGGGGGAACTACCCAAGCGATTGATCCTGGCCTGTGTGCAAAATACCAGTTTCAGTGGAGCCTACCCAGAGAATCCGTTTGACTTTAAACATTTCGGCATCAATTTTGTGGCCCTGCATGTGGATGGACAACGGGTGCCAGCCACGGCCTTAACCCCGAACTTTGGGCGCGCGAATTTCATTCGAGCCTATCAGAGCCTGTTTACAGCCACCGGTCAAATCAACCAGGACGAAGGGAATTTCATCAGTCGGGAGGCCTACGGGAACGGATACACGTTGTTCTGTTTCGATCTGACCCCCACCTTAGAGAACGACCACCAGCTGGCCCTGGCCAAGCAAGGCAATTTACGGTTGGAAATCCACTTTCAACGAGCCCTCCGGAGGACCGTCAATGTGATCTGCTACGCCGAGTTTGACAACATCATTCAAGTGGACAAGGCGCGCAACGTGCTGTGTGACTTCTCCACCTAACATGGATACAGAGCAGATAACCACCGTGCTGGAGAATGACCCAGAGACACGTATGATGTTTCAAGGGGTGTTCGCCCGAGATGTGTTCCCATTAGACCGTATGTATCCTGCTACTTACGTTCTCAACACGGACCCGATGGATCGGCCCGGTGAACATTGGGTGGCCGTGTACTTGACAGAACAGCAGGGCGAATACTTTGACCCGTACGGCCTGCCACCCTTCCATCCCGATTTAACAGACTTCATGAATCAAGGCACAGAGACGTGGTGTTGGAACAGTCAAACGTTGCAAAGCCTGACCAGTAGCGTGTGCGGACAATATTGCTTGTTTTACCTGTACCATCGATGCCGGGGAAGACCCTTATCTACCATCGTACAGATGTTTGACGAGTACCCCAAGGCCGAGGACCAAGATGTACTCGTCTATGACTGGGCCGCCCATCATTTCAATGTACAAGGCCCGTTCTGGGCTTGAATTCTTTCAATGTACACACGCCCGCTGTTCTGGGCTTCAATGTACAAGCCCCCTGTTCTGGGCTTCAGTTTACAAGCCCCTTGTTCTGGGCTTCAATTAATTACAAGCCCCTTGTTCTGGGCTTCAGTTTTCACGTGGTTGTTCTCACGTTGTTGTTGTTACTGAATAAAAAAAGCAAAATGAGATCTCACCAAAACACCCTGTCTTGTGTGTTTTATTCATAATGCATCAATGCCCAATGTGGAGATTCAGTGAAACTGAAACCAGTGGTGTAGGATGGGGCCAAAATGTAACCCATCAAGGTTAGAATGCAAGAGCACTATAGTAAAAATAGAGAGCCAATGAAATCAGCCCACAGACCAAGTACGTGTTTTTGGTCTAGGTTTGGAGCGGGCATTTCATTGAGGTACGTGTATACGGTGAGTGAAGAGACTCGTCCAACACGTATAGATTATGACTATAAGTTCTATGAGCATAATGCATGAAAGTGGCTTTGAACACCGTATTAGCCAATCAGTGACCTAGAATGGAGCCAAAGGTAACCCATCCATGTCCAGAAAAACATTACCCGGGTGTACAAGAACCCAGATGTAGGCGCGGACGTCAGCGAAAGCACATCGTGAGTACCCCAATTCGATTGGCTGATTGTTCGACCGGTGATTGGTTCTTTTTCTCGACCGCTGATTGGCTCTTTTTTCTCGACCGCTGATTGGTCCAAATGGACCTGCCCATCTTTCCCAGGTTCATTTACAATCCCCTTTTTTGTGCTCAAGCTCTGACTATAGCGATGCCGCAACATTGTCTCATTGGACATTGGACCGTTTGACCTGGAGCTGACCCTTTGACCTTTTGACCCGCGCGCGCGCGTGCGCACTGCTGGGGATGACGCGTGATGACGCGCGCGCGCGCGCTGCGTGCTGGGGCGGGCCAGGCCACTGGAAAACACCCCGGCGGTAGAACATTGGAACTCTTGTGGGTTTGGAGGATGAACATACGGACGTCTAAGGGGAAACATTTGGAACTCTTCTATGTTTGGAGGTAGTTTTTAGTGAAAACCCGGAGGTGACGTCACAACCCACGTGACCTGCGTATATACTCCTGTAAAATAGAGCCGATTTTATTTCTTTGGAGGGGCAAGGTCAATAGGACTTGCGCTTTTTATACTACTAAGCTGTGAAGTAGATTACATCTTACATAGGCCTTAAGGCCGTGATATGCATATGAAGTATTCTGGGGCATGGTCAGTACTTCCCAATTTTCCCTTCGTCTACTACTCGCCGATTTTTTATTTTTTTTATTATTATTGATTTTTTTATTTCCTCGAGAGCTTCAAAATAAGACCTCACTATACCCAATCGGTCCACTAGTGCTCCACCTAGACTCCAACATGTCCACCCAATATGTACCTATGCACTGAGCCAGTAGACCTATGGGGTTATATACAGACCTACCCGATACGTAAAAACAAATTTCATAGCTTTTCCCCAGCGTATTCTACAATCTCACAGCCCATAGTAAAATGCATAAACAAATGACCACCACCCTATACACGCAAAAAAGATAGAAATGCGCGAATGAGAGGAATTGGGATAGACCGAGTTGTCTCCCTTGCATCAAAGCGTCTAGATGGGGCTGTGGTTTGGCTGGCGCGATTATCCGGGGAATTGTACCAATTGACCTTGGGTAGCCATTTTTCTTAGCGTCTGTTACATAAAACAGACCTGTAGGGAATATTTCCACTCTTTTAAACCATTCATACCCAACAAAATTATATCAAACTAATTCATTCATTCATATGTAAGTGATTCATATACCGCGGAAGTTGTGTGCCGTTGCCCGAAATCATTAGCTTGATAGTTTAGTGCGTTCATTTCATTCATGTAGTATACTGAAGACGGGATTTATACCGATGGAAATATCTGTGAATTTCGAAAAAATCCGTGACAAGCCAAGAAACAGAAAACCGCTGGGATGTCGACACCAAACCAGGGAGCATGTGTGTGCCGCTGACCAAAATCATTAGCTTCATAGTTTAGTGCGTTCATTTCAACACCGGATTTACCGATGGAAATATCTGTGAATTTCGAAAAAAATTTATATGGAATGAGATTGGTGGTGATACCCATATTTTTTTAGGATACGAATGCATCGTGATGAAGGCTTCATGGTGTGTTATACCCACCTAGGAAAAAAAACAGCCCCCAGATATGCATCAAACGCCCGCGAGTATGGAATATAGGTATACATGTGGACTAAACTCTTTTATCAGGTAAGCTAGACTTTAGTACTATACTTGCGTTGAAACCCATGCAGACAACCTATTCAAATTTCAATGCATTGGCAACATAGCGTCGCACGAAATATACGCGCCCCTGTTGACCAGGATTTTTTTATACTCCCACAACAACAGACAATTTGAAGACAATTTTCTAGCGGGGTGTTTTCTTGAACATAATTGCTGTAATATACTCTTCTTTTTGTGGACGCTAAATATAGGGGAGAAAATGGCAACATTGTGACCAAACCATAACAGTTGACAGCTGTAAAAATAGATACCGTGGCATAAAATGAGAGAGACATTTCAATCTGCCAATTTTCGAGATGAAAATTTTTTCTTGACGAAATAGAAATGAACGCGAATCTATATTCTACAAAACATTTTTTCTTGACGAAATAGAAATGAACGCGAATCTATATTCTACAAAACACTAGAAAATATTAGCGTAGGTGAATTTTTTTAGACTCATTTTAGACTGTTTTGTGCTTTCATCGAAAGTGAAAACACATCTCGAAAAGTGTGTAGCAGTGTCGATATAAATCTTCAACCTAGATGTAAAAATAAATACCGTGGCATAAATTAGAGAGAGAGCATTTCAGTACACCTCAAAAAATGAAACCTGGACGGGTATCCTTCATCTCGAGGGGTCGCAAGTTCGATTCTTGCTTTCATTATGTGAGTATGTGTTGGACATGTGATCTTTAAATTTTATTATCACCAGACAAGCTTGAATGTTTTATGAACGCTAAATGTAGGGAGGGGGGAAAATGGCAACATTGTGGCCTAACCTTAACAGTTGACAGCTGGAAAAGATGTAAAAATAGATAAAAATTAGATAGAGCAGCTCAATACACCTAAACGGTATAGTTCAACCCCACCCCCAGCCCAACCGATGCCCCTTCACTTGGATACCTCACTCGACCCCATCGGACCATTTTATCTAGGGACTACTTTTTCTCCGCGGAAGGTTTTTCCCGCGACCGAATCACCGCCAGACATGACCGCGGATGAATACATCTTTCACAGCCGCCATCTTAAACCCACCACCCACCCACCACCACAGCCGCCATCTTAAACCCACCACCCACCCACCACCACAGCCGCCATCTTAAACCCACCACCCACCCACCACCACAGCCGCCATCTTAAACCCACCACCCACCCACCACCACAGCCGCCATCTTAAACCCACCACCCACCCACCACCACAGCCGCCATCTTAAACCCACCACCCACCCACCACCACAGCCGCCATCTTAAACCCACCACCCACCCACCACCACAGCCGCCATCTTAAACCCACCACCCACCCACCACCACAGCCGCCATCTTAAACCCACCACCCACCCACCACCACACCCCATGTGACACAATACTCGCTTCTGATTGGCTACCTCCACGTGACCTCCACAAAACATGCAAATTTCTGAGGTCAAGTGACCTCGTTTTACGCTTTGTATACTACTTAAGTAGCACATGATAGTCACTTCCTTCTCTTTCCCATGAATGATAATATATTCTAACCCGAACCCTCTCGCCTCAACAGATGAGTGTCATTGGAGTAAAACAGAAAGTATCTCATTTGTCAGTTTGATTTTAAAGTGGCAATTTCCTGTTCAGATTGAATTTTTTAAGTCGAATCCACATACCGGTAATATCGCACTCGATTTGCTGCTGGCAATATATTGGCTTATTGGCACGGTCATATGATATCAACGACACAGGCCATTGAAATTGCATCTAAATATCATTGGCTTCTCTTCAACGTTCTAAAATTTACGTTGACAATATATTTGCTATTCAGCACGGTAATATACTATCGACAATTTTTTACAATCAATGCATCTAATAAAGTGCGTACGTACTGCTCTCATTGTATACCTGAACAATCCAACATGGCTGTTATTATGGCGCGTCAGTGACGTCCTCTTTTCACAAGGTAGTTTTCGCCACATATTTTTCCTCTTGAAAACATAATAGCACATCGGCATTAATGATCCGCTTACATATCACCAGATATATACACCCGATATACATCTGTGTGTTAACTTTTGTTATCTGTCGGCTCCTCCGGGTTCAGCTTATGGATTGGTACCGAACTATAGGTGTGAAATACCCATGGTGCAAGTGAAAACCCAATATATAGTCACTGTGGTAAAAAACACACTCACAAAACATTGTATTCAGCTATGTGGGTTGTGATCAAATGTCAGTTAAAAAATTCTTGGGGAGGAAGAAGCCTACCCCTGTATTGATTTAAATGTATATCTGGACATACCTTGGCCAAATATTTAATACCTCTTTCCTGTAGGCTGTATGGCACGTTGTGCAAATTACCGTTATGCCGTGTATTAGAACTTATGAAACACGACATTTTCAAATATAGACAGGACAAATCTTTATGAACGATAGCTAGCTACTGAATGTTGGATCCGACGTAGGTATTTAGCTAGCTAACACTACATACAGCCTCTGTTCATCCAACGATTCTATATGGCCAGTCGAAAATATTTACTCATTACATAGATTAACACAATTACTATGATGGCTACTTAATGTCTGGTCTAGTGCTTAGATTCAGTTACCTGAAACATTCTACATACACCCTCACCAAGCATGTACATTCTCTATTAACCTCATATAGTCTATCGTAGATATATCTTAAACAATGGAATTACAACACATATAAGGGAAGTGGGAAGAGGTGCCGACATACTGACTGCGTCACATGACTTCACAAACACAATTTGAACGATGGTCACTATTGAATGTTGGATCTAATTCTTAGATTTGGTTATCCGGAGAATTGTACATACAACGTCCATAAGCTTTTGCATTCTCTATTAACTTCACATTATCTGTCAAAGATATACACATAACATTGGACGATGGCCAACTATTGAATGTCGGAATTGACGCTTAGATTTGGTTACACGGAGAAATCTACAAACAGCTTCCACAAACATGTACATTTTCCGCTAACTTCATGAGTTTTGTTTTAGAGAATGAGTTTTGTAACATTTCATTAGCCACTAGAGGAAGATTAATTTCCTTCACATGATGGCTGTACATGGCTATGGCCTGAACGCGACGTTAAACCCTAACTCACTCACACTAACTTCACATATTATCTGTAATATACATATAACAATGACGGAAAACACAATTTGGACGATGAGCGTTTGATCATGTAAACACTTGTATCACAGGAGAACACAATTTGAACGACGGCTATCGAAAATGTCAACGGAGTCTTCAGCATAGTACTACTATTCGGTCTTAGCCTTCATGGTCTTTTGTACATTTACTCCTAAAATAGGCAAATACAAATTCGATGATGGGTATCGTCTGGATGCGGGGTTCTATAAATAATCCTGTGTGTTAGTATCTTACATTTATACAAAACTTTGAATAATATCAGTAGGTCTATACACGCATTAAATTACCGTACAACCGCTCCCTTGCATTGACAGTAATGGAGACATTTAGTCTGAAGGGGTCAGACCACTATTTCAATTTACATTGGCGGCAATGTTAACAAGAGCCCAAGGGGCTTCAATATACGCCCGTATATCTGGAATAACACTGGTCCAAATTTCAAGGTTGTTCCTACGAAGTAGGCTACAGATCGCAAATTGTCCGGTAATGAGTCAGTCAGTCAGGCAGTCAGTCAGTCCATCCAAATCCTTTCGTCGGAAAAATAAGGAGAACCGTTGACATTAGAACCTTGATTTTTGGCATAAACGTGCGTTAGGGCATTGGTACCAGCAAGTTCTGATCTGAAATAATTCTGATTAAAATTAGATTTATAATTAACACTCAAGTATATTGTTATAGATAAATGTATACTGTAGCCTTTAACGTGTATCCTATTTTACATCCAAACACTTCATCATTGACCACATTCAGGTCAAATTACCCACTGCTGCTAAAAATACCCTATCATTGATCCCCTTTCCACTGTATACCACATGGCCCTATTAAACAGAGAGTGTGCGACTTGGATTCAAGGGTTAAGACTTTGGAGGGAAATACAATTTTGACAGCAGAAATATGACCCCGCCATTTGCTGATTAGAGCGATAAAACAGGGTAGGCTAAATGGACCCTTTTCAATGCAGTATTTCTTGGCATGGATGTGAAAATATGAGGACATACTTTGGGTTTTTTTTGTACCTCTTGAATATTGACTATATATCACACTTGGATATAATTTGAATAAAAAATTACATGTGTAAAAAAAATATGTCTAAATTTCCCTTGTCATTTCAAATCTTGATCCATTTTGATTCCTTGATTAGGGGATACAGAATCACTGCCACGGAGTGTGTTGGTATGTCACAGCAATTGCGATTCACACAACGAAGGTTTAACGTTTATCAATGAAGAAAATCACCGATCAACCGCCATAGAATATAATGTGAAACAAAAAAAAACGGAATAGTACATTCATCAGATTGCCGATGCCCAAAACGTGTTGTCTCATATATCTAGACAACAACGTGATGTAGAGACGCTATTTATTCGTCTTTGTACCGGTTATGCTCAGGAGAATGACATAGAATCATTATTATCTTGTGCATAGAAGGTGTTGGTCTTGAGTTGAATTACCGTAAACTACATAAATGCTGCCTTTCTACTATAGTACTATATATAAAAAATTGTTGTATTGTTGGGAAAATAATGTGATTCAAAAAGTTGTTTTTGATCCTGTACAAGGGCACTGAAAACCATTAAAGAGATGTAAATGTATTTTCACACGTAAAGCTTGAAATCTGCTGAACCTATATTATTCAATCTGTTTCCTTTAATTAAAAAATTGTAAAATTAAATCGGCGATCGTTATTTATTTTGGAATGAAGGCGCATTAGGAGACTGTTACCAACAAGTTCTGACCTGACCTACTTTTGATGAAAATTTCTGGTGATTTTTGATGAAAATCACTGGCGATTCTGACTTGGGCGGTGCCCACCTTAATATAGGCAGGATTTCAACTGGGGTTGGGGATTTCCAAGAGTTCAGTTCGCGTTCGAGTCCTAATGCCTACTGTACTTCGTAGGTCCTGTGACGTTAGTCACACTGCCATGTTGTATACATACCTATTAAATTGCCAGTGTTGTGAATTTTCCTACGAAGTAGGATACAGATCGCAAATTGTCCGGTAATGAGTCAGTCAGTCAGTCAGTCAGTCAGTTCATCCAAATCCTTTCATCGGCAAAATAAGGAGAACCATTGACATTAGAACCTTGATTTTTGGCATAAACGTGCATTAGGGCATTGTTACCAGCAAGTTCTGATCTGAAATAATTCCGATTAAAATTAGATTTATAATTAACACTTTAGTATATTGTTATAGATATACATTGTGTATGTAAACTTTAGCCTTTAACGTGTATCCTATTTCACATCCAAACACTTCATCATTGACCACATTCAGGTCAAATTACCCACTGCTGCTAAAAATACCCTGTCATTAATCCCCTTTCCACTGTATGCCACATGGCCCTATTAAACAGAGAGTGTGTGACTTGGATTCAAGGGTTAAGACTTTGGAGGGAAATACAATTTTGACAGCAGAAATATGACCCCGCCATTTGCTGATTAGAGCGATAAAACAGGTAGGCTAAATGGACCCTTTTCAATGCAGTATTTCTTGGCATGGATGTGAAAATATGAGGACATACTTTGGGGTTTTTTTTGTACCTCTTGAATATTGACTATATATCACACTTGGATATAATTTGAACAAAAAATGACATGTGTAAACAAAATATGTCTAAATTTCTCTTGTCATTTCAAATCTTGATCCATTTTGATTCCTTGATTAGGGCATACAGAATCACTGCCACGGAGTGTGTTTGTATGTCACAGCAATTCCGATTCACACAACGAAGCTGAGGTGGTTTAACGCTTATCAATGAAGAAAATCACCGATCAACCGCCATAGAATATAATGTGAAACAAGAAAACCGGAATAGTACATTCATCAGATTACCGATGCCCAAAATGTGTTGTCTCATATATCTAGATAACAACGTGATGTAGAGACGCTATTTATTCGTCTTTGTACCGGTTATGCCCAGGAGAATGACATAGAATCATTATTATCTTGTGCATAGAAGGTGTTGGTCTTGAGTTGAATTACCTTAAACTACATAAATGCTACCTTTCTACTATAGTACTATATATAAAAATTTGTTGTATTGTTGGGAAAATAATGTGATTCAAAAAGTTGTTTTGATCCTGTACAAGGGCACTGAAAATCATTAAAGAGATGTAAAAGTATTTTCACACGTAAAGCTTGAAATCTACTCAACCTATATTATTCAATCTGTTTCCTTTAATTAAACAATTGTAAAATTAAATCGGCGATCGTTATTTATTTTGGAAT
>JAVTVY010025461.1:0-10907 GCA_036873755.1 Hanleya hanleyi
CCGGAGTCTGGTGACTTGGTCTTGATTTCCGGACTACCGTGGTCGATTCCTTCTGTGTCTCCGGGATACGGCTGTCCAAACTTGATCTTCCATCACCAGCGGAGGCTTGGAAGAACAGGAATCGATGTCAGATGAATCGGCCTGATCTGTACCTCTGCCAGGGCTATGACGTAGAGTCCTTCTCAGGTCAGCTGGTGCAGTCGCCGCAATTGAAGACTGGTCTAGCTGTACGTCGACCTCGCCTCTAGCAGGTGCTGTTTCCATAGGAACTGTGCCACTGGCCTGAATAACCGAGCTCGCCGAATTCGTGAAGTCCATGTCTTCATTCAACGAGAGATCGTCGAATAGGGCCTGATTAGCATAAGCTCTTCCTGTAGGTCCTTTCTTCGAGTCAAGGCCGGCAGGTCTCAGCAGAATGCTTCGCCTCTCTGTAGCATACCTGCGCCCCCAGTAAAAGAGGATGACTGTGCTTCCCGATGAAGCTTGCCGTGGAAGGTATCCATGGGGCAGAAGTCTGTGCTTTGGCTCTAGTTGATCTCCAGACTTCTCCAATCCCGATGCTCCGTATATCCCGATGCTCCGGGATACGGTGATGGTTGATGTACGTGCGCTGCTCATCCATCTGTGCAACGTGCTTGTTGACGGGAAAGAACGATGAACGGTTTCTTCCTTGTCTGGCTGCAAAGTCGCTCCGGAGTATGGTCCCTGTAGTGACGATTCCGGTGGGCTGGACTGTGTGGAGCCATCCGATGAACGGACCTCTCCCAATGATGACGTTCGGGAATAGAATCTCGGCGCTGTAATGATGTACATCTTCGTCTACGAGATCCACTTCGCCGTATTACCGGAACAAGCCTCCGTTATACGGTTAAAGTTGAGGTAGAAGCCGACTCACGGCATTCTAGTTGAGTCCGTTCTTCATAACTCCGTGCCCTCTTGGATGTAGAGTCCCGGGTATATGTAGAGTCCCGGGTATACGAAATCTGCTTGCCGTAATACCGGGACACGGCTCCGTTGTACGGGTAAAAGTTGAAGTAGAAGCTGACTGACAGTGCTCTAGTTGAGTCCCTTCTACATAGCTCAGAATCTTCTTGGATGTGGAGTCCCGGGTCTACGAGATCTGTTGCCGTAATATCAGGGTACAACTCCGTTGTACGGCTCCGTAGCTCCGAGGTTCCGTGGTACGGCTCCATAGGCGGTTCCATGGTACGGGTCCAAGTTGAAAGTAGAAGCCGGCTCACGGCGTTCTAGCAGAGTCTGTTCTTTATAAGTCCGGGTCCTGTAGATGTGGAAAACCCGGTGATCTGTATAAGTCCGTTCCACTTGAGTCCGTGACTTGTCAGATGTATACACTCGGTGCGTTGGAAACATCCGTGCTGTAAACCGCTCCGTGCTATGGCTCTGGATATGCTTCCTTCCCGAGGTGCCGTGATACGGCTCTCTGTAAAGGGCCGTATATCGGAATCTGTAAACTTGTCCGTCTCACGGCGTCCCGTCTAGGGCTGTGACTATGATGATCCGAGGCCATCATAAAAATATGTTTGTTGGCTGTAACCCGACCCTACCTCAGGAAGTTGGGTCGGTAGGTAGGTAATTTTTTTTTTTTTTTTAGATCAGGTTTTCCTTTTGGGGAGGCTGAAAGAGGTTAGTGTGATTTAGTTCAGATACTAAGCAGGTCATTTGAAATATTCTTTTTGTCTGGCAGCAAAATTATTTCAGTATAGAAAACTAGTTATCTTCAAGGTATAAAGCAAGATATTCTTAAATTCAGGCTTGTGTACCTGTTTTATTTCTTAGAAGACATCGACATCCTTGAACACATTCTTGACAATGACTTGACAATGACTAGTGACTAGCTGGTCAAAAAAAAAAAAATATATATACCACTACCAGACAAACTTTTGCCAAAATTGTGACAGGAAAGAAAAAATCCTCTCAGTGTTATACAGAAGGTTGTTCATTATACCATTTGGAGTTGAGAAAATTACCTCAAATTAATCATTAACATCATTACTGCCCTTCCTCGTCGCAAATTTATGGTGTGCTTTTATTGAATACTTAGGTACTTCCTTTATTCAGATTAGAAATACATCGTAATTTAATTTACTGACAACAATGAGGCAAATACTAAGTTTCTAACCTGTGTCTTTTCGTGGAATTTAGTCCGAGGTGGAATTCTGACAAGCGTATTTGATGCCGACATCGGAACGTCAAAATTAAGCTGACGGCACCATCTAATTTGTCAAGACCGCTGAAGCCACCGACACTATATCCATGGCTTCATCGACATAGAGGGTTATAAAGTTTCCGTTAAACAACAAAGCAGTATAGATTTTCTGCATTTAGGCACACTGAAGTCTTCTCGGATAAAAGTAGAAATCCAAACATCGTTGTTGTTGTAACATCGTCAGTCTCAGAATCTGTCGGTGTACGGACCCACGTGGTGCATGGTGACAGTCCTAAACATGTCTACGTTCCAAGTCGATTCGCGACAGAGCTCTTTATGGCAGGTTTTAATAACCAACCGTTTGAAATATTTTTCCCATCCTGTGTTGCTGTTGCCTCTCGATGTGTTTATTGTCCTCTCGTCCAAACCCAAACACAAAACAGAAGGGGGAACTTCCCGCCATAAACACGTGGTCGACGAAAACTGCATTCCCCTACGGACTGGGCCATGGAGGATATGCCTTCAAAACGTGCGACATAAGCTCACATCGCGACTACTGGAGAGTGAAATCCTGCTGCAAGGCGAAAGTTTTACATACGTTTACACGAGCGAGGAGATAGGGGAGATAATTCTGACATTGCAAAATAAAATAAAAAGATGACCGGTCGGAAAATCGGCGAAAAAAGTTTCCAGTCGGCGGATTTTTGGACAGTCGGTCGGGTTACGCGCAACAAACTTATTTTTAAGGATGGCCCGGTAAACTGTATTCATGTCGGGGTCCCGCTGTGGTGATGAAGTCCGTGGTCTTGATCTCCGAACTACCGTAGTCGAGTCCGTCTGTGTCTCCGGGATACGGCGTTCCTTGAACGGGTCCCTGCTAGAAGACTGTTCTTCGTTGGCTTGTGGAGACTTGGATAAACGGGAACTGTTATCCGGGACTCTGCTTGATCCGTGTCTGTGACGGGCCGTCTAGTAGAATCCGTGATCTGTTCAACCGATGCAGTCGCAGCAATCCGTATCGCCGTGCTTGGACTTGACTGGTCTGCACTTTGTCTTTTAAAAATCCCGTTGACTGTAAGACTGCGGCACTGGGCTGTATATATATGGGCTTGCCGTTGTCGCTAAAGTTGAAACATCATTAGCGCTAAGTCGAAGATAAGGCCTGGTCAGCTTTTGGTTTCTCAATAGGTCTTTTCTTCAATTGCCGGCTGCCCTGGATAGTTGACTACGTGTCGCCCAGCTAGAGTCATCCCAGTCTATACCTTCGGCACCTGTAAATAGCCTATAGCATAATGTGCCGTGCATAAAGAGACAAAGAAGAAAATGTGAGTCTTTACGGAATAAACACTGACGATCAGATTCACATCTCATACAATTCTTGATACTGACTTACTTGACCAAAAAGAAACGATAAGTCGCTGGTAGGAAAAAAAAAAAAAAAAACCTTCGTTACAGCCAAGTTGTAGAAGAAAACCTGCTTCTCCGCTGGACATCTGCCAGGTCAGTCACCAGAATTGAATACGTCGCCATAGGCTAGCTATGCCAGGTCACGTCGCCCCAGTCTGCACAATACACGGCATGTTACCTGGCTGTAACACACCTGTGCCCTGCACTAAAAACGAAGAAAAATGCAAGTCTTTAACTGGTTAAACTGACGACATGATTCGTTCTTTTATTAAATCCTTTAGCTGTGCGACTGTGTAGGTTCATATAGAACTACCGGGAGATAAAAATAACCCTAGCGTGCGTCTAAAAACAATCCAAAGTTACTGTTTACGGGAGCTCTACAAAACAGGTCTTGCAACCTAGGCTGCAAAAGAAAAAAGTGAATGGGACATGCGCGGAGAGCACGCCACCTAGCGGACGATCCAGGGGACCGATCAAGGGAGATAATTTAGTTTGCAGTGGATCTCCAGGTGGAGGAAATATGGCATGTAGTAACAACGGGTGACGTTTTAAGACATAAACGGAAAATTTAGGAATGAGTAAAATATACATGTAGGAAAATATACATGTAGGAATGACTAAAAAATATAGGAAAATATAGGAGGCACTTGCAGGCCTGCATCTGTCTATCCATCAGTCTGTCGGTTGGTCCATCTGTCTGCATGTTCGTACAATGATTACATGGCCCAGCCCTCATAGATCATAACTGGCATCTGTCTCCACAGTAATCTGCCTGTGCTAGTCATAATTGCTATAACATAGGTGTTAGCTTTGTAGCCATAGAAACTAAATTGAAAGTCTACAACAACAAACACATGTAGGAGAAGAATTACAGATGGATCCATTTATCTCCCACGTTGAATGAGTTCTGGTGCCATGTTTTTTTTTTGTTTTTTTTTACAGTAGACATCTTGCCAGGTGCCATGAAGGATAACTCCATACTGATGATAGAGACCACAATTACATGCTACACCAGTACATGTATATGATAACTCTCTACCGACAGTCCTAGCAAAATAATTGGCAGTCTGCACTTTATATCATAGTAATCTACTGACAAATTGGCCTGGAGATTTATGGATCAATTATATGTGTTAGCTGTAAATGTCATGGGCGTCGCCAGGATTTCTTAAGAGATACATGTAGAGTAGACAGCTCAAATGGGACAAGTAGACAGCCAATTTAACCTTCTACAATGTACCTTATACTAATGAGAACCTTGAATACATGCACTGGACATGTTGAATTGTTGAATACATGAGTATTCACTTATCTTATCCACACCAACAATTTTAAGACTGTGAACTTTCAGTTTACCCGTATGTATCAAAATCCACTTTTGCTACACAGAGAAGTATCGACCGTTCAGTAATGAGCCATTCTCAACCTACATGTACACATGTATCAGTAAGCAGGCCCTGATAATGGATGGTTCTAGGAAGTAACTAGGTGGTACTATGCGGAAATTTCAAGTACCGGTACTGTGAAGTTTTTAACTGAACAATTTGCAAGTCACATTCAAGAACTGACAATTGATGCAGAACAGCACAGTACTGATCAGTCCCACAGCACACTTTACTGACCAGTTCTGCAGCACATTACTGATCAGTCCCACGGCACAGTATCAGTCCCGCAGCACAGTATGGATCAGTTCCTCAGCACAGTATCAGTCCTGCAACACAGAACTAATCAGTCCCACAGCACAATAGTACAGTGTCAGTCCCACATTACATTACCGATCAATCCGGCAGCACAGTGCTGATCACTCCCACAGCACAATACTGATTAGTCTTGCAGCACAGCACTGATCAGTCCTACAGCACAGTACTGATCAGTCTCCTACTACAGTATTGATCAGTTCCACAAAACAGGGGCACATCACAGTACTGATCAGTCCAACAGCAGAGTACTGATCAGTGCGACAGCACAGTACTGACCAATCCGGCAGCACATCTAACTGATCAGTCCCACAGTACAGTACTGGTCGGTTCCACAGCACAGCACTGATCAGTACCACAGCACAGTGCTGATCAGTACCACTTCACAGTACTGATCAGTCTGGCAGCACAGAACTGATCAGTCCCACAGCACGGTACAGATCAGTCCCACAGCACAGTACGGATCAGTCCCACAGCACAGTACTGATCAGTCTGACAGCACAGTACTGATCAGTCTGACAGCACAGTGCTGATCAGTCTGACAGCACAGTACTGATCAGTCCCACAGCACAGTGCTGATCAGTCTGACAGCACAGTACTGATCAGTCCCACAGCACAGTGCTGATCAGTCTGACAGCACAGTACTGATCAGTCCCGCAGCACAGTGCTGATCAGTCTGACAGCACAGTACTGATCAGTCCCACAGCACAGTGCTGATCAGTCTGACAGCACAGTACTGATCAGCCCCACAGCACAGTGCTGATCAGTCTGACAGCACAGTACTGATCAGTCCCACAGCACAGTGCTGATCAGTCTGACAGCACAGTACTGATCAGTCCCACAGCAGTGCTGATCAGTCTTGCATCACAGTACCAATCAGTGCCACAGTACAGTACTGATCAGTTCCACAGCACAGTACTGATCAGTCTTGCATCACAGTACCAATCAGTGCCACAGTACAGTACTGATCAGTTCCACAGCACAGCACTGATCACTCCCACAGCACAGTACTGATCAGTCCCAAAGCACAGTATTGGTCAGTCCCACAACACAGTACTGATCAATCCCACAGCACAGTACTGACCAGTCCAGCAGCACAGAACTGATCAGTCCCACAGCACAGACCAGTCTCACAGTACAGTACTGATCAGTCCAACAGCACAGTACTGACCAGTTCGGTAGCACAGAACTGATCAGTTCCACAGCACAGTATCAGTCCCACATCACAATACTGCTCAGTTCCACAGTACAGTACTGATCAGTCCCATGGCACAGTACTATCAGTCCCACAACACAATACTAATCAGTTCCACAGCACAGTACTGATCAATCGCACTTAACATTACTCAGGGTTCGTACACCTTAGGATGTCTGAAATTCCATGACTTTTCCATGACTTTCCATGACCAACTTCAGGAAATTCCATGACCTTTTCGGGCACACTTTCCCAGAAATGTGAAGATTTTTTACACTGAAATTCTTCATTGGTGGTGGATATCCTGCGAAGTCAATGCCATTATTTGTCTGCATGCCCTAATTTTAATATGCAAATGCCATACATAATTGAATCAAACATGTCCCACAATAACAAACAACGGTGATGAAACTCGCAACTTTAAAAATTGGCTACAAATTATTTGTCACGCTAATTCCAGAAAAACGCTTGTGTTCGAATTATATGTGACGCTGATTTTCACGGAAGATCCAAAATGGCGGACCGCTTCACCCTGATCATTGTGATCTATTGATAACCATGTATTATGTTTGATACATGTATCTCTATCATAGTTCATTTAAAAGACTCGGGGCCATCCTTAAAAATATGTCCGTTGCGCATAACCTGCCCTCCCCATCGACAAGCTACCAATCCCAAAGTTTTTATCAGCCATCTGTCGCGTAAATCTTTTTCTTTTTCTTCAACTTCAAACAGTCCCTGTGTAGTTGTTGATGTTATTATAATTAAATTGCGTAGGTCGTGAATTTGTCCGCCAGAGTTGCAAGTTTCAAGAATGAAATACAAAGAAAATAGAGTCTACGAAACGAAAGAAAAATCTGCCTTCACGTTGTTGTTGTTGAAAAGCGATATGCATGTTTAAAACTTTTGTGCCTTACTTTCCCTATTTCGAAAGTGAACTCTTCCAATTCAATTCGTCGGGAAGCCTTGTGGGGTTACAACACCGGGTCAGTGGAAGTTTCCATTACCGCAACAGGGATGATAGCCCGACAGTATTGCGACACGTGCCTGCAGTCAGTCGACCATATTTCCGGGCTAAATCTGTACCGTGATGCCGACGTTTGGTTCATTATCCATCAAACACGAAGTAAAAAATGAAATGTCCAGCGATGTAAAGGATTGAAAATACATACAAACTAAACATCTAAATTTCACATGTACAAGCCAAGTCCTGCAATGATGATCGGGTTGTATAGTACATTGACTTGTCTACAACGTCACTCGTGAGGTGTCAGTCACCCAGCGATGAGATCAGGGTGCATATTTTATGTTCGTCCGCTTCATAAAGTTCATTCCTCGTTGATTATAAACTGGATTAACATGTTGTTGGAAACACTGACGTCTGTCATTTTATTACATGGAAATGTCTCTCTGGGTTGGTGAGTGAATAAAACACCAGCATCAATGTCTGTTGACATCTCCCCATAGCACAAATGAAATACTCAACTACTCCCTTTTTGCAGTCAAAATGTACATGTGTATGAGACACATCATACAGATCTAAAGAAATCAAATAATGGCTCCCTCGACATAGGAGTTGTGCATAAACTAACTATTACGCCGAAGCCCTGACAGGGACAAGCAGAGGGAAACATTTATATCTTTGTCCTTCCAAATCATCTGTTTATTAAAGAAAATGAGACATCGAAAATATCATTCAAATTGCCGATAAATTACTTTCTATTGATCAAGTAGGTGCCTCAAAATGGTCAGTTGACGGGCATTTTCGCCTCCAACCTCCTGCTAATGAGAAGCCTACAGGCTCGATTTCGGCGCAGTTGAAATTTATACCAAGATCACCTCGGACAGATGAAATTCATACCCGCAAGCCTTTTCATACATATCAGACTTAGTTCAATCCAGGAGAATCTGCGTGGGGTGACGCTACCATGGATTTCCGCGCAGTTAAACTTTATGCCAAATATGCTTACAGCTCGATTTTCGTGCAGTTGAAATTTATACCAAGTAACGTTCGGACAGATGAAATTCATACACGCAAGCCTTTTGAAATTCATACACATCAGACTTAGTTCAATCCAGGAGAATCTGCGTGGGGTGAAGCTGCCATGGATTTCCGCGCAGTTAAACTTGATGCCAAATTTGCTTACAGGCTCGATTTCCGCGCAGTTAAATTTATACTCAATTTACGTTCGGACAGATAATATTCATACACATCAGACTTAGTTCGAGCGAAGCGAATCTCAGTGGCGTGAAACACGATTTCCGCGCATTCAAAATTGATACCTGCCAATATATTCTTACGGACAGTTGAAATTCCACACATAAGACTCAGTTGAAGAAAGCATATCAAAAGATTCCAAGTGAAATGATAACGAATAAGGTAGGATAAGGTGCTCTAATATTAACGATTGCATTCCAGCGAAGCTAATCTCCGGGCTGTGAAACATAATTTCCGCGCATTTGAATTTCGTTCCCTCTCGTTTCAAGCAACATATAGTCTACAGATTCGCAATTTGCGGATTTTGTTGTCTGTTTTATTAATATCAATATTCTGCTCGTCAGCAAATAAAGAAAAATCCATCAAATAATCCACGCGCAGTTGAAATTAAGCTCCGCAGAGTTCTGCGCAGTTTTTAGTACAACCCTATAAACAAATTATTCTTAGTAACATATTCACTTTACTTTCAGCGGCACGAACTCCACGACGAAAACGGGAGTGTTCGAATTTATTGTTTCACGGGTATATTGAAAATGCTCCCGTTTTCGTTTTATAAGGATGGAAAAAATCACAACAGGGGGAAAATCGGCCGTTTTCGAATTAAATTTGGAAGGTGAATTATTTAAATTACCGTAACTATAGAAGGCATCCTGTCTGACAAGACTTGACTTCGAGATACTTTGATGGCGGTTTTAGCGAAAACTTTGTTCACAGAATGAACTCGGAGCAAAAAGCAGGTTTTGTTGATATTTCCACTCGTTTTATTTTTCCATGACTTTTCCATGACTTTTGCCTCAAAATCTCTATTTTCCAGGTTTTCCAGGCCTGGATTTTTTATTTTCAAATTCCATGACTTTCCAGGTTTTCCAGGACCCGTACGAACCCTGATTACTAATCAGTTCCACAGCACAGTACTGATCAATCGCACTTAACATTACTGATCAGTCCGACAGCACAATACTGATCAGTCCGACAGCACAATACTGATCAGTCCCACAGCGCAGTACTGATTAGTCTCACAGTGCAGTACTGATCAGTCCCACAGTGCAGTACTGATCAGTCCCACAGTGCAGTACTGATCAGTCCCACAGTGCAGTACTGATCAGTCTCACAGCACAGTAAGCTTACTGATCAGTCCCACAGCACAGTACTGATCAGTCCCACAGCGCAGTACTGATCAGTCCCACAGTGCAGTACTGATCAGTCTCACAGCACAGTAAGCTTACTGATCAGTCCCACAGCACAGTACTGATCAGTCTCACAGTGCAGTACTGATCAGTCTCACAGCACAGTAAGCTTACTGATCAGTCCCACAGCACAGTACTGATCAGTCCCACAGTGCAGTACTGATCAGTCCCACAGTGCAGTACTGATCAGTCTCACAGTGCAGTACTGATCAGTCTCACAGCACAGTAAGCTTACTGATCAGTCCCACAGCACAGTACTGATCAGTCCCACAGTGCAGTACTGATCAGTCTCACAGCACAGTAAGCTTACTGATCAGTCCCACAGCACAGTACTGATCAGTCCCACAGCGCAGTACTGATCAGTCCCACAGTGCAGTACTGATCAGTCCCACAGTGCAGTACTGATCAGTCCCACAGTGCAGTACTGATCAGTCTCACAGTGCAGTACTGATCAGTCCCACAGTGCAGTACTGATCAGTCTCACAGTGCAGTACTGATCAGTCTCACAGCACAGTAAGCTTACTGATCAGTCCCACAGCACAGTACTGATCAGTCCCACAGCGCAGTACTGATCAGTCCCACAGTGCAGTACTGATCAGTCCCACAGTGCAGTACTGATCAGTCCCACAGTGCAGTACTGATCAGTCTCACAGCACAGTAAGCTTACTGATCAGTCCCACAGCACAGTACTGATCAGTCCCACAGCGCAGTACTGATCAGTCCCACAGCGCAGTACTGATCAGTCCACAGTGCAAGTACTGATCAGTCTCAGTGCAGTACTGATCAGTCTCACAGCACAGTAAGCTTACTGATCAGTCCCACAGCACAGTACTGATCAGTCCCACAGCGCAGTACTGATCAGTCCCACAGTGCAGTACTGATCAGTCCCACAGTGCAGTACTGATCAGTCCCACAGTGCAGTACTGATCAGTCTCACAGCACAGTAAGCTTACTGATCAGTCCCACAGCACAGTACCGATCCGTCTCACAGCACAGTACTGACTGATCAGTCCCGCAGCACTGTACTGATCAGTCC
>JAVTVY010025462.1:0-10132 GCA_036873755.1 Hanleya hanleyi
CGACACCTAATAGCAGGCTGCTATTTGGGTAAACCTTAAAGTGCTTTTGCAATCTTCTACAATATTCACACATTCGCCTGCAGATTTCCTAGAACTGGTACATAGCAGAAAAATGTAGTCATAGTACGGTGGCATCGGGTCTAATAGGTGTGGCATCGCTTACATCTCACATACACGATTTCAAGTTAACAGAGCTATGGTATCATCCCTACTCTTCGATCCATGAATCGAAGAGCGCTTGAGTCGGTGATAGGGGATGTGTGGTCGCGCCATTCTGGGCATCCATCCAAAAACGAAGCATGACTCACGATTGCACACCTGGGCAATTCCGTTTCGAAATTTTAATGTTGGTTGGTGTGGTCATCTCATGAACAATTAAACAAATGAGTTATTCTCCGTTATAGTAATTTCTACTGGTGCAACGAGAGCTTGTCAGAGCCGTTAAGAATTTGATGGTACCAGAAGCCACATCGAAGACTGTTTGTTGGCGGTTACCAGACTGACAATTCAATCTGTCTTTAGCTACCAGCTGGTAAACCCAATCGTCTCGATGGAGTGACTATATGCATCTCTTCATGGCAAACTTCGCTGTATAATGTTGAATTATATGATCCTGGTTGAAAATTTTGTTTCCTTCAATGATGAAATCATCCAGCAACTACCATATGTACTTGTCTGATCATCAAATTCTGTTCAACTCTTCTGACAAATATTAAGCTAAGGTCTCCTTGGTATGGTTAGGTAACAAGCCAGTTCCTTGATAAAGGGTAATTATCCTGACCATCTGACTGAAAACAGGTACACCCGGTCAAGGGTAATATTCCTGACCATCTGACTACAAACAGCTAGGGACACCTGGTAAAAGGTAATTATCCTGGCCATCTGACTACGAACAGGGGTACCTATCTCCCTCCATTTTTATGGAATGTTGTTCATATGTTTCAAAAAGAATATCTAAACCCCTGTATCTTGCATCTGGTTGGTAGACAAGCTACTTGTACAAGAGCAATACCATATATGTTAACAAATGTTTCTGTGTGTAGCTTCCGGCTAGTCACAGCCCGGTCCTGTCCAACAATCATGAGTGCCATCAGATATTTCCTTTGTTGACGGACAATTTTGTCAGTTGAGCTATAAAACTGATAAGTTTGAAGTTTCGATCTTGCGGATGGGGAATAAGAACCAGATCAATGGGGCACTATAGCAAGGGAATCAGAGGTGGATGTTATATTGAATTTTCACATAATGCTTTGATTCCGTGAATACGCAAATCCCCTAATAGAATATTACCAACCATAAATGTAGTAGTTAATCTTCGTATACGGATATATTGAAAAAAAAAATAGATGACTTATCCTTATTTGACATCTCTTTACCTTTATGACCTCAAAAATGACCCTCAAGGTAGTATAAAATGAGAATGTCATTCGATCACATCTCAATCCTCACACCATGTAGATTTGATTAAGCACAGCTTTTAACACGCGATGGCGCCATCTTTTTGGTTTAGCCCACTAATTTGGGGTCATTGCACCCTCTAAATGTTGTTCTTGTCTCTCGAGCTAGAGAGCTGAATCTCACCACACTATACCATTGGATCAAGCTCTACAAGAAAATGTTTTAAAAAATCCAAGATGGCTACGTGATGACGTTACAGTGACTTCATTTCCAAAAAAAACATTTTTGGGACGATTTTCGATTTTTTTTTATTTACGTGTTTTCTTCACAAAAACTGCATGATAAATAGGTAAATAATCATCTGATGTGAAATAAAATAGTTTTTGTCCACATTTCCTAGCAGAAAAGCAGGAATTTGAACAAAAAATGACGAAAACAACATTCTTTTCTGATACGCCACATGGCCGCCGTTTAGAATTTACTCAAGATTTTCTGCTCGGGGCTATGCAAATAGGCTCAACATGACCCCAATATGATAAACTACAAAGCCTTGGAGTGTCAGCTCTCAATTCGAAGATCCGAAGATAGGGCAGAAAGTTTGGTACGGGGGCCACGATGCTCCTCCTCCTTCAAGGTCTGGTAGTGCTAAAATTTCCCATAATCCATTGCATCTGTTAATATGCACATCACCAGTAAATAAGACCAGAACAAAAATGAAGTAAGTTTAAGAAATCAGTCGCAATTACTCTTCCTCTACGAAGATATTGCACAAAATAGATGCTTTATCCTTAATTGACCTCTAATGGCCTTTGTGACCTCAAAAATGACATTAAAGTTCAAAGTTAGAATGTCATCCGGTCACATCGTAATCCGCACACCATGTAGAGTTGATTAAGCCTGGATGACAGCTTTTAACACACGATGCCATCAAAAAGTTGTCTAGCCATCTTTAGGTTGGATGGCTGGTCTACTAATATGCATATATTATCGCAAGTGTAAATCCATTTGTATTGATCTGGAAATACCCTTCAGAACGGATCAGCATGTTTAAAGTTTTCAGTTCTATTATTAGAACAGAACGGGCTTCACGGGCTTTCTCCGACAGGTTGCCAAGGTTACCAGCGAGAATAGTTCCGGTTACCGAGTATAGCGACTATAGGTGATACGGAAACAGAAAACGCGAGTGTGTATCACTATCCTAGCACGCATAGGTATATGATAAACTTCATATATTACACCCAATATGTGATAAACTGCGCCGTTTACGCCCTCATTGTGTTAGGCGACACGATTTACAAGCTCAAAGCGATAAATTACGCGGATAACACCCTCGATACGATTAACTATATGGATTACACTCTGAATGTAATCAATTACGTGGATGACACTGTCAATGTAATATACTTCACGGATTACACCCGCAGTAAGATAAAGTACAGAATTTACCACCCGAATACGATAAATTACACGGATAATAATATGAAATGTGATAAGATAAATTACACGGATAATACTATCGATAAACTTCGCGTGATTCATCCCAAATGGAAAAACTACACTGATTATCATTTCAATTTAATGAAACTACACGGATTACAACGTCCGCGTGATAACCTACACGAAATTGCACACGAAATGTGATAAACCATAACGATTGAAACACGAATGTGGTAAAATACTAGTACCATGTGGGATCCAGTATCGTTGTGATAACTTATACAGAATACTACCTCGATCAAAAAGCACTGCGCGTATTACCCATACAAAGATCAAATCTATGTTTAATTTAACATGGTGTCGAGAATACTGTTGATGTAGTCATTTATTGGCCTATAATTTGCCCGCATGATTGCCATCAACTTGAATACTGGTATTTTGTAATATGTTTCGGTTAATATCCAGATATAGTATGTTTTAAATACATGTCGATAAAGAGATCGACTCACATATCCAACAATGTCGTGGTATATTAATCACAACGTGAATCCTGCAGGTAGATAGTGGTGACAATGATTTATGTCAGGTACATTGGGCATATACCGCCCTTTCTAATTAATCTCTTAAGTTCAATTTTCTCGGTTAAGATATAGACATATATGAACATCTCTGATAATCCTACCTCGGTGCTCCGTAGAAAGTTAAGTTGTTGGATCCGTAGAAAAGTTCTCTTCGAATACTCACCTTCTTACAACGCGAGGGATTCTTCCGTAGTTCAATTTGCAGCAATTAATTAATTAACAGAAAAGCTCGGTCAGCGGGATGGAGGTTTTTCTACTCAATCTGTGCAGGGCAGGTATATCGCTGTCCTCGGCACGTCCCCGAACGAACAGATGTTAATTTATGAGCAAGAAATGACTGTCATAAAACATTTATTGTTCCGCTAGGGGGGATTCTCAGATTATTATTTTTTAATCAAAGATACGAAATTCACAACTTGAAGTGCATTTCAGTTTTATAATGAATACAGCGAACAAGATGGGATGATCTAGAGATCAAAATCTTATGTTGCAGACAGAATCTGTTGATTCGATGTCACTGACCATTTGACGCTGCTACGTTGAGATTATATACACACAATGGACGAGGGCGTGGTATAGGCCTATGCTGGACTGATCGAAATACAGAAATTGAGGTTTCAGTAAAGTTGTCAAAAAGTTAGAATACCTTTGCTGTTTGAAGTTTAAAAAGGTATTCCTATGAGCCAAGCTGCAACCATTCTGTCAGCGTTACCTTAACTGGACGCCAAATGAGATATAACGTCGTTTCGTACATCCGATCGCGTGGTGATCCGATTAAAGTTGCCTTGTAACACTTCCTGTATTTATTAGCTATGTAGGCGAGGAGCCGAAAACTGTTCGTCCCGTTTGTACCACAGGCTGACCAATTTTTGACCATGCAGCATGAAAAATAGGGTATGTGTGTCAGTCCAGTGGGGGCCGGTGAGATGGATAAGAATATCCTGGTGATTAGTGTCCCTTTTCATATCCTTTTCAATTGCAACTAAAGGCGGACACTTGCCCCCAATGTGGGGAAAAGTGTCCTAGCTGGGTTAGAAGATAGGTGGGTCCTATTAAAGGCCGAAATTCCTTGTGGGCATGAGGTAGCCGCAGCGATTTTACAGTGAGCAGCGGTGATTTTAATTTTCCGGAAATGTATCGGATGTAGGCGAAACTATAATCGTGTGTGCCTAATTGGATGAATCAAAACGATAGATGTTATAAATACAAATAATTCAAAAAGTTTAGAGAAAAGTTCAGGGTCATAATAACCCTATACCGTCCCTGGGGGAGGGGACAACATGACCCCCACTGATCTATTTGAGCCGAAACAGAATTTTGAACCTAAAATTTCTGACATCATACTTTATCATACTGGGATCATTTTAAGTCATTGCACAGAAGCCTAGTGGCAAAGGATCATGACATCGCAAAGATATGTACCCTCAATAACAAATAAGCAGACGTTGAATTTTGGGGTGGGATACACTTCGGCATTTCAACATCGTCAAATCTACGTCTTTAACAAACAGTACTAGGATATTGCACTGTGACTGAATGATCCCAGTAAGACGAGGTATGACGTCAAGAAGTTTCGGTTCAAAATTCCTTTCCATTCTGTATATAGTTCAAATAAATTAGTGAGACTCAAATTGTATCCTCCCTCAGTTGCAAACGTCTCCATAGCGATGAGAAAGGAGAGAATCCCCTTGTCATTTCCACTTCTTGGGGAGATAATATCCTTTCTGCTACCAGGAATATATGCTCTTGCTATGTTGATGGCTATAGACAGACAACATAATGGTTACAGACAGAGAGCATAATGGTTACAGACAGCCAGCATAATGTTTACAGACAGCCAGTATTATGGTTACAGACAGATAGCATAATGGTTACAGGCAGACAGCATAATGGTTACAGACAGCCAGCATAATGGTTACAGGCAGACAAGTAGTATATAAAGAGCAAATTGGGTCCCTTTTATGCAAATGAGATGACGTCATCGATGACTGAAACTACCTCCAACACAGATGGGGGTTTCCCAATGGCGATCACGTGATCAAGGCATGTCTAGACTTGTTCTGGGTTGTACAGTTCTGCCATACGGAGGATGGGTACTAATAAATTAATTAATTAATTTTAATTAATTACTTGTAAAATGGCGGTGTTTTTAGACGGCGCAAGGGAGCAAACGAGGCGGTGGGGACATCACGGGGAGAAAAAACCCTCACATTACCCTCAAAAAAACCTCTAAGCCATATAATAATAAACATAATCTATAGGTGTTGTACCATGTTAATAGGATCAGTCTAGCATCTGTACCACCCTAGGGTCGAGTGTTTATTGTCCCGTGTATCTCCGCAAGAAAACAACAAACAAAATGGCGGCTCCAGGATGGTGCGGGGACGCCCTTTCCATATCACGGCGTCGACCGTAGCGCCATCTGCACACATTGACGCAAGGGAGACAACTCGTGTGGCCCAAGGATATGGAAATAGCCGTGTTGGAGCTAGGGGAGTGACTACTGGTCCAGTGGGGTCGAGTGAGGTATCAATGTGAAGCCTGTGTGAGGGGGCATGTAATGGGCTGGGTGTGGGGTTGAACTAGCGTCATTCTGCGCATGCGCGGTGGCCGAAGGGTATGAAAATAGCCGTTTTGGAGCTAGCGAAGCCAATAATGGTCCAATGGGGTCGAGTGAGGTATCAAAGTGAAGCTTATGTGAAGGGGCATCTGACTGGACTATCGGCTTGGGCGTTGTCACCATTCTGCGCATGCGCGGTGGCCCAAGGGTATGGAAATAGCCGTGTTGGAACTAGGGGAGCCACAAATGGCCCAATGGGATCGAGTGAGGTATCAAAGTGAAGCATTCGTGAAGGGGCATCTGATGGGCTGGGTGTGGGGTTGAAGTATCGGCATTCTGCGCATGCGCGGTGGCCGAAGGGTATGGAAATAGCCGTGTTGGAGCTAGGGGAGTTACTACTGGTCCAGTGGGGTCGAGTGAGGTATCAATGTGAAGCCTATGTGAGGGGGCATCTGACTGGACTAGTGGGATTGAAATAGCGGCATTCTGCGCATGCGCGGTGGCCCAAGGGTATGGAAATAGACGTTTTGGAGCTAGGGGAGCCCCTGATGGTCCAATGGGATCGAGTGAGGTATTAAAGTGAAGCCTAGGTGAGGGAGCCTCTGATGGGCTGGGTGTGGGGTTGAAGTATCGGCATTCTGCGCATGCGCGGTGGCCGAAGGGTATGGAAATAGCCGTGTTGGAGCTAGGGGAGCCACAAATGGTCCAATGGGATCGAGTGAGGTATCAAAGTGAAGCATTCGTGAAGGGGCATCTAATGGGCTGGGTGTGGGGTTGGAATATCGGCATTCTGCGCATGCGCGGTGGTCAAAGGATATGAAACTAGCCGTTTTGGAGCTAGGGGAGCCTCTAATGGTCCAATGGGGTCGAGTGAGGTATCAAAGTGAAGCATTCGTGAAGGGGCATCTGATGGGTTGGGTGTGCGGTAGGAATATCATTCTGCGCAGGCGCAGACGCAATGCGGAGCTCTCGTCCAATCAGAAGCGAGTATTTCAAATCCGTCACAGAACTCTCAGCCAATCAGAAGCGAGTATTTTCACCCGGTGCATTATGGGCCATATCCAAGATGGCGGCACGTATGTTCAAGATGGCGGCACATCCGGTGTCGAAAACTGGCCATTTCTTCGGGATGTGGTCACCTAGTGTCGAAAACTGGACCCTGTATGGGTCCCGCTAGCGCCTTGACGCCATGATATAGACCGGAGAGAGAAAACAACAACAACAAGGATGACACATGAGGGAACAACAACAACAACAAGTTTTTTTTCATATAGTTTATTTTCCCCTCCATCATAACATACCCACGCTGGGGGAGCCGCGTTGGGTATGTTTACAATTCAAGAAAGACTCTTGTCCAATCAGAGACCGCCATTTGCATCTGTCCTATTCGTTCCTGTCCGTTAGATGTATTCTTGTCCAATCAGAAGTCGCCATTTCAGAGAGTTCCTTCTTCGGTCATGTTCATTCTGAACCGTTTATTCTAATCATCGTCGGACAGGCCTGGATATTCTTCGGGCAGCATGTCCTGAAACAGTTGTTTGCGCATTCTGATCGCATTTTCCAGGGCCTCTGTGGATGGTAGCCCCATAGCCTCTTCCAAGTGACGCTTGGTCTTCATGATGGACCTGTGCGTGGGGTCGCCTTTCATTTCCAGCGGTAGTAAGGTATACTGTTCATAGATCGCCATGGCTGTTTTCCTGATGCGGGAGCGCATTTGGGTGTACGTCTGTTGTAAATTATCCTCTCCGGCGTCCTCGATCGCTTCAGCGTGAGTATTGATAGCTGCTGTCACAATACGATCCCAGAAGGTAGGTTCTGCCTCACTTTCCTGGGATGTAGGCTGACTCTCTGAGGTCAAGCTCTCCATATCAGTAGATATACTGTCAGCAATCTTGGATTCGGTATCAGTCGATGCACTCTCATCAATCTCTGTATCAGTATCTGCCTCAACGGGCTCCTCGGCGTCTTCAATCCCATGTATATTTTTCTGGTGCCGCATCATATCGTAATGTCTGGTGAACGTGCGTTCACACTCAGAACAAGTATAAGCCATGTTGACAGTTGAACGTCGACTGTGCGTGTTTTGGGAATACGCTCGCTTTTATAGACAGTAACGGTCATCAACGCTTAGCTCAACGCTTCAACGCCTCAACGCCCTGGTGAATTAGCTCAGAAGCTCTGATTTCATGGAATTGACATCAATTCATCGAAATGCAGTGACGCCCGTCAACGCCCGTCGTTACGCCTTAACGCTCGTCTCAACGCTTTAACACACTTTCTTAACGCTTTTAACGACGTTTAATGATGCGTTCGAACAAATGTTTCTTTTTGTGCTATTGCTCTGACATACGCCGCTTTCCAGTTCATGCCCGAGGTTTTCAACATCGACGCTGTTATTTCAATTTCCATATGGACTGGATCCTTATCCAACAATTTCATATGGGTCAGTAAGTCGACATACTGCTGACGTAAAGCCCGTCGTAGTCTGGGTGCCAATCTGTTATGGGCTAAAATTGCAGCTTCCTCTTTCGAATATCCTTTGCGTTGAAACTTGTTTCCTGTGGCCTCAAAAATCTCGCCCATCTCGGCGTCCATACTTTCTTTGAACAAATCCTTCCATAGCCTCGAGTTCACATTATGTTCTTCAACCTCGGGTTGGGCCTTCACGGTTGGATGATATTCCGGGACTGGTGATATGAAGAAGGCCCGCTGTACGGGGGTGGGTTGCTGCTTCACCAAATGTGGACTCGGTGGATGGACTCGGTGGATGGTGTAGGGGCTGTGGTGATTCCTCGCCGGGTAGCAGGTGGGTCGTCAGCCGGCGATCTTCGGGGGTATGGGCTTTTAAATCTACGAACAGGTAGCCGTACGGACGACTTGTCGCTTCTTGAAACGCATGCATGAAATGGTCGATGTTCTGAGGATAAATTCGACTACCAAACACACGAATTTGTGCTCTGTCGATGGGGTTGGAGAACAACACAAAGTATTGGCAGTTCAAGGCAATATCTCTGGACGCCTTCCCTTGAGAAAAGAGATTCTGAGTCAAATAGATGACGGACAGATTGCGATGATGGGACCCTTTGGTGAATAGGTCGGCGATTTTCGAATTGTCCTTGGCCGCACTCATGAGATCATCTAGCACTACCACGTTGGTCTGCTCAGGGTCAAAGTAATACGGTTCGTCTATGTCATGAGGAATCCCTGGGACGAAACTCACATTCTGTAATCGCGTAGTTTCGTAGGCGGGCTGCCATTGGCTATAACACCAAACAACACCTGTCGGAGCTGGGGTTGCCACACCTTCCTCTAAGAACTTCATTACCCAGGACGTCTTTCCACATGCCGTAGGGCCGCTCACCGTCATCGTGTAGGGATGCTCTACTGCACTTGCTGGACCTATAGCGGGACTCGGTGGTGTCTCTTGGCTGTGTTTGCCTTGAATGTGCCTGAGCATACTATCGCGACGAGAGAAGGTTCTCTGACAGAACGTACACGTACACGACATGTTGATCTGTCGACCAATACATAAGGACTGATGAGGGACAGATGTTCATTCTTATATGTACAGACACCACCACCAACACCACCACCACACACTACCACACACACACACACATACCACCACCACCACCACCACCAGCACCACCACCGGGCGTTGACGGGCGATCTATGAACAGTATACCTTACTACCGCTTGAAATGAAAGGCGACCCCACGCACAGGTCCATCATGAAGACCAAGCGTCACTTGGAAGAAGCTATGGGGCTACCACCCACCGAGGCCCTGGAAAATGCGATCAGAATGCGCAAACAACTGTTTCAGGACATGCTGCCCGAAGAATATCCAGGCCTGTCCGCCGATGATTAGAATAAACGGTTCAGAATGAACATGACCGAAGAAGGAACTCTCTGAAATGGCGACTTCTGATTGGACAAGAATACATCTAACGGGCAGGAACAAATAGGACAGATGCAAATGGCGGTCTCTGATTGGACAAGAGTCTTTCTTGAATTGTAAACATACCCAACGCGGCTCCCCCAGCGTGGGTATGTTATGATGGAGGGGAAAATAAACTATATGAAAAAAAATCTTGCTGTTGTTGTTCCCTCATGTGTCATCCTTGTTGTTGTTTTCTCTCTCCGGTCTATATCATG
>JAVTVY010025463.1:0-10796 GCA_036873755.1 Hanleya hanleyi
ATTTCAGTTCTCTGTCAGCTTCTGACACTGTCTATAAACAAATTTATGACGATGATTTTCCCGAGGCCCATGTTGAAAGCATTTCTGTATGTGAATCTTGCTTTAAAAAAAGGGGCAATAACTCTTCATTTTTGCCACTTTCAAACGACCGGCAACTCGTGTATTCCGTTACGGATAAGTATTGAATTTTTTTGTGTGGCGCTTGCTAAACAGCTCCCCATGGGTCATTTTCTGCTCGCCATAAGAAAAGATCAAATAGATCAGCATCATCAAGTATGTCCTGTGAGAATGTTTATAGTCAGCCAGATATAATTTACATCCGTCCGTTCGTGTGAATTCAATCTGAAATCTAAAGTCCATATCCACTAGACTCCAAAGACGCCCCTCTGTTTTATTAGCCCAACAAAGGAGAAAACATGAACGGCAGAGATATCTGATTATCTCTCTTAAGGGATTGAAGAACACTGATGCCATTATCCATTTAACATCGCCAGGTAAACATAAGCTTATGATAATTATGACATTGTGTTGCTGTAGATAATGATGGTGGACAATTATACCACGGTCGGCAATGTCATGTTTGTGGCCAGTGGGATATGCACTTCATCTTTCCAGTCGTGCAGTTTCAATGTGGAGTCAAAGCAGCATTTTTAGAAGATCCCAAGGAGGAAATATCGCCCGTCCTTTGGTGTCCATTAATTAGACAATGGCTCATCGCCATCACAGCAAAGATAGCTCGTATCCTCTCCAAGAAACTACAGCACTCGGCTCATTATTCAGATAATATCACTAGGTGAACATAACGTTATGATGGGTCTTCCAGTAGCTAGACTCTGATACTAATCAAGTTAGGGCCCTCTTTTCTTCATCTTTGCGGCTAATATTGAAATGATAAGTCGGTTCCAAGTTCATTTATATTTCAGCCATTTATTATCGAGATTGTTCATGTGAAGACTTGGGAGGTTTGAATAATATAATATTCTTAGGGTTCCTGGCCATCAGACCTTCTCTTCTTTGACCGAATCGCGCTATTTGCGTATTATTAATTTCTACAAATTAGCCGCACTGCCACGGTCATTTCTTTTAAATGTAGCATCACAGCCAAACACTGCGTGAGATGGTCAAGTTTCCAATTCCGCAAACCCGCCGGAAACCTATTCGAAACTGTTGCGACACAGTTTCCAATATGTTTCCGTCAGGTTTCCGTAAATGGAAACTTGACTATTTCACACAGTGAAACAGCACTGGTTGAATTATTCCTATGTTCTTAGAATTAGAGTGCAGTGAACAGTGAGCCGCAGATTCCCACCAGAATGGCCATGAGGTATTTTCTTAAATCGACACAAGCGTGACATTGAAGCTCCTGAATATTTAATATTTAATTAGATAGTCCTGTAAATGTCATCTTTATATGAGTACAGCGCACATTGTCAATTTTGGAACTGCACAGGTTCACATACTCAAAAACGCAGGTGATGGGCACTGAACAGTTTCAAAGTGGGTCACATTGAAAATTCCAGCTTTTCTTGTTTTGTCTTTATGAGGCGATTTTATGCGATGTCGTTTTCACGGAAATCAAGCAATTGAAGATATGGTCAAATGATTTTTTCTGAAAGCCGCAGGTATATACTTTATGTAAATTACAAGCGTCTAGTCCGTCATTCATAATCCAGCCGTCGTCCATTAGAGAATATCCGCGTCCATAATCCAAAGACCTATTCCATTTCCATATAACAGTATTAGCACCAAATTCAAAAAGACAAAAGTATACATAACATAGGCTTGTTTCCTGCAAGAGAGAAGCGGTCAACAGTTTTCAATGATGCCGGCAAGACATCATGATGTTCCAAAATATCAAATCCGTATCGCTGATCAGTATTCTTAATCCATAATATTCGTTATAGAGTCGTCATCACTCGTGTTTCATACATTAAAACTGATCCAGTCACTTTTTAGATGGAGGAACATCGACGATATTCTTCCGTTTGGCTCATTCTTATTGCACAGGCCGCGAGAAGACCCGTCCACCAACAAGGGAGAAAACTCTGTGGGTGAAAAAATGAAGTGCACCCTTACGCAAAATATGGACATTTGTAACGATTCTCTTTTATTTTTATAACTGCTACATCTTCAAGCTGAACAGCCAAACATTCAGCTAGCCTAAATAGGTAACTGTTCAGTGCCCACATAATGTAACGAAGGTGATGGACAAAAAACCGACGTACTGGCAAGAAGTCCCATGACTCCAGAGGCATATGCTCTGACTGCATATTTCTAAAAGTACCACAACAATCAAAAATATGATGATTTGTATCCCAGCCACGCTTTATTGTAGCTGTTCATGTAGACATCTTGAATGGCATGACCACACGGCTCCCAGCACCGACTTGAGCGATATTAGACTCATATATAAATATGATACAAGCTAAGCTCGTAGCTATCAAATCTGTTGTGAATGGCTGAAAAAGTAGATAAATTATTCCTGTCTTCTCACACTAGTGCCGATGAAATTTTGATAGTACTTCAAAATTACCTGTGCGGAAAGATGCGGTGTGTATCCGACAGTATATGGTAACGCGTTATACATATTGTTTCCCGCTCGATTCATATTGTTTTTCGCTCTGTCGAACTATTTTGCCTTCTATCTAATAACATTCCTAACAAGAAGTTCTTTTATACATATTGCATTTCATTCTAATCATTTTGGGTCTCGTTTAATTGAGGAAATCCATTAACTTTTGGAGCGCGTGCGTGGTGATATAGCTGTATTCTTGCATCTTTCAGCATCAGTTTAACAAACGTGCAACAAATTCACTTGTACGGGAATTCATCTAACACGCAGTTATTACTAATTGCTGCCGACAGCCTTTGCGCTGCTCTTAATCCAAGGCAGAGTTCCTTTCGTTAACGTTAACCGATCTTTTTGGGATCACGTTTCGCCAATCCCATCTCGCCGAAGATACAAAGGGTTGCTAATGCAGAAAAGTACTTGATCGAAAAAAGTGTAATTATATGTCTCCATCAAATCATCAGCGAACGACGTAAGTGGATATTCAGGCTGGTCTAATATTCCAGGAAATTGACGAACGGTCTCTCTGCTCATATTAACATCCCTTTGTTAATCTAATGGACACCGTAAACCTAAAGTAAAGATTGCTCTCACTCCACAGAAAAATCCAATGGGCTTTCCGTCCTGATCGCCACAACGTTCTCAATTGCCTAAGTTAACGTAAGGATGAACATCTCAGTTCTTCCAATATCCGGAAATCGAGAGATAAATCGCAGGTAAGATTAACCCCATATTAAACAGACATTTTAAATTGTCATCCTCAAACACCGTCCAAGATGATCTCGCACTTGTAAAGTCACCATCTACCTAGTAATATCATAGACAGATGCCGGTGGACTCAAGCGGCCAAAAAAGAGTCTTCGTACTTAAGAGTAGCAATATTCGCAGAAAATGAAAAGGCATAAATTTTGTATTCGGATACAAGAAATAGTTTTGGTTACTGTAGATGTCATAGTGGAGAAATAATTTTAAATTTTGTATTTCTTTTAAAATGCATACTTCTCGCACATGAGTAGTGTGACTAACGTCACAGGACCTAGGAAGTAGGGTGAGAAAGATGACTTGGGGTCCAAGCGTAATGTTATAATTCACCTAGATGACCTGTGGGTCCAAACGTAATGTTATAGGTCACCTAAGTAGATAAAATTTTCATCAAAAGTAGGTCAGCTTAGAACCTGCTGGTAACAGTCCCCTAATGCACGTTCATGCCAAAAATAAAGGTTCTAATGGCAACGGTTCTCCTTATTTTGCCGACGAAAGGATTCGGATGGACTCACTGACTACCGGACAAATTGCAAATGAGAGTCTACTTCGTAGGAAAATTTGGCAAAATATTTTCTGATAAAAGACATCCTCAACTAGGCCTATAACCCGTATCTCGATGTTTCAGATGTTTTTTGTAGTTTTTTTCTAAAGCGAATTTTAACGTAATGTAACTGACGACAATTAATCAAATTACCAACTGTAGCTTTGAAGCTCAATATCGCCAAGTGTTCGGACTGAACATTTCTCGAGAAATGACGTTCTTTCCTTTCATGCAATTTCAGTGCAAACACGATTGCGACAAATCAACCATTCAATTGCCACACCTCTGTATAACATGAGCAGTGTGACTAACGTCACAGGACCTACGAAGTAGAGTAGGCATTAGGACTCCGACGCGAACTGAACTCTTGGAAATCCCGACCCACAGTTGAAATCCTGCCTATATTAAGATGGGCACTGCCCAAGTCAGAATCGCCAGTGATTTTCATCAAAAATCACCAGAAAGTTTCATCAAAAATAGGTCAGCTCAGAACTTGTTGGTAACAGTCTCCTAATGCGCCTTCATTCCAAAAATAAACAACGATCGCCGATTTAATTTTACAATTTTTTAACTAAAGGAAACAGATTGAATAATAAAAAGTTAAGTAGATTTCAAGCTTTACGTGTGAAAATAAATTTACATCTCTTTAATGGTTTTCAGTGCCCTTGTCCAGGACCAAAACAACTTTTTGAATCGCATTATTTTCCCAACAATATTACAACAAATTCTTATATATAGTACTATAGTAGAAAGGTAACATTTATGTAGTTTGCGGTAATTCAACTCAAGACCAACACCTTATCTGCACAAGATAATAATGATTCTATGTCATTCTCCTGAGCATGACCGGTACAAAGACGAATAAATAGCATCTCTACATCACGTTGTTATCTAGATATATGAGACAACACATTTTGGGTATCAGCAATCTGATGAATGTACTATTCCGGTTTTCTTGTTTCACATTATATTCTATGATGGTTGATCGGTGATTTTCTTCATTGATAAACATTAAACCACCTCAGCTTCGTTGTGTGAATCGGAATTACATTGCTGTGACACACCAACACACTTCGTGGCAGTGATTCTGTATCCCCTAATCAAGGAATCAAAATGGATCAAGATTTGAAATGACAAGAAAAAATTAGACATATCACATCATGATCAAAGTTACTTTATCTAGTTAAATTCTACCCAAAGAAAATAAATTGAGACCCTTTAAACATGCCGTCAATGCCAGATGTTGAGTTTTATACAGCTGTAGATCAGGGCTCTGGGTGCATATATCATGTTTCCATACACTTGATGCACACAACAGCGGCAAAAACAAAGCCTCCTCGAACAACCTATCTCTATACAGGAAATTCTTAACTCAGAAAATACCATTCTGTCTCAAAAGAAAACAATTTACGCCAGGAAGGCCTTTTTAGAAAGGTGAGTTGTCTCACCTTTATTATGCTATCTAGAAAATTTCTGATTTTAGGGTTGTCCGAAGTACACGTATAAAAATAGTTCCAAACTGTTTATTCTTTCTCAGACCAGAATAGTTATCCTTCAGTCATGTCAGTGGTTGACCGGCTTTGTAGGCCTATATGTAGTCACTTAGCATGTACTTGATCCCTTACCTGTATTAAATAATACTCTGTTAATTGTTTTCCTTCCAGATATCAGATTAATACGCACTAGAGTATGGAAGCCTGCTATGGTCAATCTTCCAAACATTGACCTCAGCTTGGAGAAATACAGTTCAGGAGGCAACATGTACATGTGTAAATAGCTGCCCTACCATAGCTCTGGGGGCTGTACATGTATCTATGCTGGGTCAATGAGGAGGTCAAGCTAAAACTAGGTCATCACATGGACTGGTGTTAGATATATAGGTACATGTATGTAGTGAAAATAATTAATCAATTGAAGTTAAACTTAGAAATAATACTATCTGACATGTCTGAGAATTGAAATATTCTGAGATGGATGTCTTGCCACTTATTGTTTCATGCATTCATGTGTTCTAATACTTTCATTCAGTGCCAGTACTGGGTGTACATGTATGTATAATAGTATTACCACTACATATGGATCAGCTTGGTATTATGGCCAGTTTTTCATGTGTTTTTTGGGGGCTTTTTCAAACAAATAGATACTATTTTGAATTGAAACTCTGGAAAAGAAATCTGCTACTCAGGAAGCAGCTATTCTTTTGAGTTTTATTATCTCCACTATTGCAGTCAGTCAATCGATAGTCTCTGAAAATGATACTCGGGTATCACAATCAGTTAAAAACTATTTTTCCTGTTAGCCATAAATTACAAACACTAATTTACAAATGGAAGTACAGTGCAATAAAATCTAGATTATGCAAAGAGAAGTTCACTTGCAATGGATGTTATCTGTCCCAACCCTCAATCAAGCAACAACTTTTATCTTCTGAACCACCTTTCTATATATGCCAATGGGCCTAGCTAATTTTGTTAGGTAGGGGCCTACTTAGATTCAATAATTGTCACGAAATTTCTTTGATTATATCTTAATTGCAACCATGTTTGTTGACCTCAAACCTAACATGCTTGACATATGTACATGTATAACACACTTTCATTTGAGAGTCCAGACATTCCACCATTCATGTGAACAAATTGTACTCAACATGGAATAATTAAATTCACACTACCCATTTCTACAGTATCAGTACTATGTTACTATCTGTAGCAGTTGAAACCCAGTAAAACTTAAACAATTAAAACCAGTAAAGAAATTTGTCTGTTGAATAACAGAAAATATGGTATGGAGATTTGAATGAGTAAACTATTAAACAACTTACATGATACCAACAAAATGTCCCAACACAAGCTGATAAATTCCTTGGGTGGCTTGCAGGATGGCTTTGTTTCACCCTCAGTAAACTTTTATCATTGTTGCTCACAGGCTAATCTGAAGGATGATACCACATCTTTCTTTGTTCTGCTGGGTTATTGCACCAGGCTGACTTAATTGGTTGATGTAGGATATTTCACCACCAGTGGCAATTTGACCTAAATTTGAAGCCTGATTTGGTCTGTGATGAAATGTTTGGATGTGAAATAGAATACACGTTAAAGGCCACAGTTTACATATATCTATAACAATATACTGACTTGTGTGTATTAAGAATGGCAAGTTGGTAATAGCAGTGTAGATAAATGCACTAACATATGATGGAAAATTAGCATTTCCTATTTCATTATCCCATCACGTTTTGTACTGTGTTATATACAATGTATACAGTGAAACATACAGCCAAGGGTTCCCAATGGGCCGGACAGTGCACTCGCTGAGCTATCAATAAATAATAAAAAAAATAATTATAAATCAAATTTTCCTCAGAATTCGGTCAGCTCAGAACTTGCTGGTAACAATGCCCTAGTGCACGTTCATGCCAAAAATAAAGGTTCTAATGCCAATGGTTCTCCTTATTTTGCCGACGAAAGGATTCGGATGGACTGACTGACTCACTGACTCATTACCGGACAATTTGCGATCTGTAGCCTACTTCGTAGGAATAATAGAGCTACGAAGGATCAATTCCAAATTCAATACTAAATTCGAGTAATAAAATAAACAAAAATGACCATTGTTATCCTTGACTATCTTCACGTGTGTATAATCGTATTAGAGAGCATATTTTCTAAATCGTCTCATATTCGCGTATATTACACATTTTCATTACGATGCGTCAATAGCATGTTTTTAGCGAACTACTTGATATCCTTAATGCTAGTTTGAATTGTAACCTCTTTTTTCTTTTCTTTCAGATTAACTGATTAATTTCAGTGTATTAAAGACATTGGTAGATCATTCTTTACGCCGAAAGCTGGAAACAAATAAAAAACTACTCCCTTTTAATCAATTGGATATTACAGACTTAATCGTTGGAGATTCTCTTTGTATTACACGTGGGACTGGGTTTACAAGTACTCACCTTTTTTTCGTTTCAAACATTTGGCTTGATAAACCAATTTCATTCACTTTATCCACGATCGATACTCTGGTTCGCGAGGATGTGAGTTTTGACTCGAATGTGATACTGGAGATCTAACAGATATATAATACAAGCAGGGATTCGTTGGAGATTAATTTCATCTGAACAAAATAGTTGGATTTCAGATTATCTCAATTAGAGGAGATTTGAACCTTTTATTTTGCCGTTAACGTGGATAAGATAAAATCCACTTGTCTCAGAGATGGTTGCGAAAGGCTCATTTACAGCCTGATGAATGTCTCTGCGGATACACCGATGTGCATATTTTGTCTGCTATGTTAATATGACCAGAGAGACAGTCCATTACTTCCACCACTGTATTATTACTTTAAAGATTAAGTTAAGACGTACTTACAAATTGCAACCATAATCGTCACAAGATCTAGCAAATGCTAACATGTATATGGCGAGATATGTATACGCCGTATATGCAGGTTATTCTGAAATATTTCGTCTGGGTTTCGCATAAGACAGTGATATGCCTAAATATTCTGAAGACCAGATTATTATTATCTTCATCACCTTCTGAAACTGGATTGTGGGACATTCTTGAGCAAATAATCTACATTGCAAAGTTCCATACATCGAATGACTAGATTAGTCATTCTGGGATATTGATATTCAGAAATGAGTATTTAACGATGTCGAAAGCATACTTGTATCTCTTGTCCTACAGTTTATTGAACATGTTGCTATTATCCGAATTGATTGTTGGATGATAGATATGAAAAGATGATCACAGGTCAAAACAACGGATAACATCAACATTTATACAGGTTGAATGAATAAGGTGTAGTGTCCATAGCTAGTGCAATCTTGGATGTTTATGCCCACGATTGTTCAATCGTTGACCCTAATCCAATCTATCCAATGTATGAAACTTTGCACACGTAGATTTTTGCCCAAGAATGTGCTATAATCCAGTTTCGGAAGGTTTGGATGGTAATACTAATCTAGTCATCCAGTATGTGGCGAGGATTTGCTGATGGACGTTTTGTCCTCGAGGCTTGCCTTGTGTACAAATCATTGTGATTGTACTTTTTGTGACTTGTAAACATGGTGGAGAATGAACCTGGCGTCGGACCTCATAGGTATTTGTTCTGAATACGAATTGCATTCAATAAACACTCCCTCGTTTGGGCCGTGTTTTACTATCTAGCGATAACATAGCTCATCATTTTCAGATGACTCGATAGGACTATTACATCATCGCTCTGAAATATTCGTATCTAGTACCGCTCAAGCCGGTGCTAGGTGACGTGTGGTCATGCCATTCAATATGTCAACATGAACAACTCCAATAACAGCGTGGCTGAGATGCACATCATCACAGGGATCACCTTTGGTTCTTGTGATGTTTTCGTCAGAGCGATAACTAAGTCCAGAAACGAAACTGTAGGTTACTTCATGAAGAAAATATGCTCTTATATATATGCCGTTTTGGGATATAGAAAAATCTGGAATGTTTTTGAAAACTTTGTGAAAGCGGATCAGATTCGTGCAAGCTAAAAGGGGTGTTTACCAGAAAGTTAGGTGAGCCCTGTCGACGTGTGTGTTTTCAGTTCGTTTAATTGCAATTTGAGAGTGTACTAGTTGCCTTGGAAAATATCTAAGTTTCAAGGCTCACTTGTCAGGACTCGTTAGTGATTGCTGCGGTACTTATCTATATGAATACAGGGAGACCTACCGTGTTGAGCCCCATGTAATAGCCTTCCTGCACCCACGTATGCACATAGTGTCTATAATTAATCTTCCCGGGTGTCGCATTGCGTGGAATGTTTCTTCGTATACTAAGGATCTATACATTCTCCTTAATTTTTTGAACGACCTCTTGGATTTAAGTAAGACAGAAATTTTAGCAGTATCAGAAATGGCAATCCCTCGTATACATTTGGAACTGAATTCATTAAACCTGTCGCCGGTGGCCCCGTCACCTCTCTGTTATTGAGGCTCTTGATTATGAACCTACAGGCTACCTTACGGCAGAAAATGAGAGAGACATTTCATTCAGGGAATCAGAATTAGTGACAGTTTTGTTCTACTGTTTACCGCAACTGAATTAATTTAAACTTAAGTGTCCAGATTTGGTTAGCGAAATATTTGGAGTATGGCCCTGCAAACTTGTGGCACAGTTCATCAAGGAATCGGCAAACTTATAGCACTTTTTTTGGTGAAATTGTGTGTGCATTTTCCAAGCTTTCAGAAGAAAAAAAAAATGATAAAAAATAACAGTCAAAGTCATATGGCTCTGAAATAATTTGGTAAGGGTGTTTACAACTGTAAGTTTTTGACTTAGATCTTGCAGTACCATAGACCAAGTACACCGGTCTATATAATTGTGGTCTGCCTGTTTTGAAGTTTTCATACAATTAATTTTGTATGAATTTTCTCGTTAGAAATATGCAGTCAGTATATTTGTCTGTGGGGACATCTGACTTCTTGTCCGTACACCGGCATCGTTTTTCACCACCTTTTAATGTTGCGTTTAATCATAATATTTAGGCATACCACTGTCCAGTTATTTATTCTCCAGATTCCCCGATATATTCAAATGTGTAATAGATCAAAGCCATCAAGGATATTCAGTTGTAAAGTTTATCACCAGCAGGATACACTCAGCATCGTTCGGCCGTGGAAATTCAGCGCGGAGTCAAATTTCATCTTCAGTAGAGTTGGAAAAAGAGGAAATGTCGCCTCTCTTTTCTATTAGCCAAACCAAGGATGCAAACAGTACGGTATAGGCAGCTGAGTTTCTCTCTCAGACAATAAGACACTAGCCGATTCCATTATCCACTTTACATCACCAGGGGAATATAACCTTAAGATAAGCAAGTCATGCCGTTTTAGATAGTGATGTGAAAAATAAATGCTGTCCGCATATAGAATCTCCGTTGTAGCAGCCT
>JAVTVY010025464.1:0-10634 GCA_036873755.1 Hanleya hanleyi
GTCTACAATAGGCACTATTTTCTCCAAGGCTGACCACAGAGAGGGAGTTCGGAGGAAACTTCGAGCCGGCTCTTGGTAGCGTCCCACCCGTGGGTAGAGCGCAGTACGGTATACATAAATGGCATTGTCCATGTGGATCAGGCGTCCGTCCAATTCACCGCTTAACACTCGTTTAAACTTAGTCCACCCATCACGCTGTAGTGTCACCGTATTCGATAAAGTCTCAGGGAACGCCCTCCAATCCCCGCCACTATCTTCCACCAGAGTCACATAATCTTCATAAACGTATAATCCCACCTGGTAAGGTGTAAGGGGGAGGATGGCTCGTAGGACGGATGACATGCTTGGTCCAAATGTCGAAAGGTGAATGACACACACTCTGTCTGACCCTGGTATTTATAGTGTCAATACCACAGCGCCAGGGTGAATAGGGCACAGACTAGTATGAGGCCAACCAGCCGGTGCTGGTTGCGGCGTGAGCGCTCGTGGTCCATAGCCCGAGCATCAAGGATGGCCGTCATAGTCCAGTAGTGGTGAGTGATGGCACGCCTCTCCATCGAGTGCACTCTGTGGAGGACCGCTTCTGTGAACTCGTTCAGGATCTGGCGTCGTCCCTCGTTGTCGTCGCCATCTGCAAACATGGACCCGACCACTGCTCGGTAACCCGTGAATGAATTCACCACGGTGGCATACTGTAAAATGCGAGTCGCATGGGGCTGGGTCTCCGCCATGGCTCTGTAGAAATGAAGGTGTGGGATCCAGAGGGACGTGTTTTATAGACCAGATGTAGCTCTACGGGTGTAGTCCGTGATACGTACTATTCTGATGGGTTAGTCCAAAAAAAGGAGCAACAACAACAACACAGATTACAGATCAATCCTTTTATTATGCGTGAACAACATAGAAATGCATGTACTGACCTGTCTGTGGGAGGTTTCCCACAATGGCGTTCACCTTCGCGTCTTTTCGTGTACGTCCGTGTCTTTTCGTTAAAGTCCGTGTATCTTCGGTAAAGTCCGTAGGCATTGGGCAAGGAAGCTTTTTCCCGAGACCGAATCACCGCCAGACATGACTGCATCACCGCGGATGAATACATTCTTGCACTCACTCACACCACAGGTCGAGTGAGGTATCAAAGTGAAGCTTAGGTGAAGGAGCATCTAATGGACTGGGTGTGGGGTTGACATATCGATAAAAAATGGATATGACCTTGAACTGATCACGTGACCTCCCGTGATGACAAATACCCAGAACCAAGTCAGTACATGCATCCCATAGTCCCAGGTCACGCCCGATTCACGCAGACCGGAAGTGACGTCATACACCTGCGCACAACCGTGATGGAAAAAACCCAGAACCAAGTCAGTACATGCATTCCATACAGGCAGAATGCAGGCAGGCAAGCAAGGCAGGGATGCAGGCAGGCAGGCAGGCAGGCAGGGAGACAGGTCAGGTCAGGTAAGTCAGATTGAATACACCCCTTTCCCTAAAAATGGACTCCTTTTATACGTTTTTCTATCCACCTCCCACCATGCACTGAGACACAAAAACTGGCCGCCATCTTGAACACGACCACCCCTCACACACAAAAAACAAGCCGCCATCTTGAACACGACCACCCCTAACACACACACAAACAAGCCACCCTCTTGAAAACGACCCCAAAGACCTCATTTGCATATTTTCAGGGACAACAAGGCCGCCATCTTGAAACCAACCACCCCTAACCTACAAAAAACAGGCCGCCATCTTGAAAACAGTGGGGAAAAACCCAGAGACCTCATTTGCATATTTTCAGGGGGACAACAGGCCGCCATCTTGAATCCGACCACCCCTAACCTACAAAAAACAGGCCGCCATCTTGAAAATATGCAAATGAGGACCGTGAAACAAGTGCAATTGACCACCCCTACAAAAACAGGCCGCCATCTTGAAACCGACCACCCCTAACCTAGAAAAAACAGGCCGCCATCTTGAAAATATGCAAATGAAGACCGAAACAAGTGCAATTGACCGCACCTACAAAAACAAGCCGCCATCTTGAATCCGACCACCCCTAACCTAGAAAAAACAGGCCGCCATCTTGAAAATATGCAAATGAAGGGTCAAACAAGTGCAATTGGCCGCCATCTTGAAGCCGACCACCCCTAACCTAGAAAAAAAAGGCCGCCATCTTGAAAATATGCAAATGAGGACGAGCGAAACAAGTGCAATTGACCGCCCTACAAAAACAGGCCGCCATCTTGAATCCGACCACCCCTAACCTAGAAAAAACAGGCCGCCATCTTGAAAATATGCAAATGAAGGGTGAAACAAGTGCACGTGTACGCACCTACAAAAACAGGCCGCCATCTTGAAACCGACCACCCCTAACCTAGAAAAAACAGGCCGCCATCTTGAAAATATGCCGACCACCCCTAACCTAGAAAAAACAGGCCGCCATCTTGAAAATATGCAAATGAAGGGTGAAACAAGTGCACGTGTACGCACCTACAAAAACAAGCCGCCATCTTGAATCCGACCACCCCTAACCTAGAAAAAACAGGCCGCCATCTTGAAAATATGCAAATGAAGGGTCAAACAAGTGCAATTGGCCGCCATCTTGAAGCCGACCACCCCTAACCTAGAAAAAACAAGCCGCCATCTTGAATATACCCAATGCACCCAATGACCTCATTAACATAAAACTCATTAACATAAACTCACGCATGCGCACACACATAGCCACGCCCACAAAATAATTTCTGCGCATGCGCAGTGAAGCCAATTGGCCCTTCGAGACTCTTTCCCTACTACTAACAGGCCGTTGAAAATATCCTTTTATTTACGGCTGTCCAACACTGTATACCGTTACTTAACCTGTCACGTCCCGACAGATTGTAGTGTAGATCTATAAGCTTTCAATTTAGCGGACAGAGATATAACTCTCAAAAAGAAAAAAAAGAAGAAAATTATGATGGAATTGAAGTTATTTTGTTCTTTCTACTCTTTCTAAGAACTGACTGAAGAATATTAGTATTTCTGCACTCTTTAAATCGTCCGACATTTCCACGATCGTTATAGACGATTGAACTTAAAATTCAGGACGAGTTCTTGGAGTTCGAGATTCTTTCCTCATTTTCAAGAAAAATAAAAAATAAAATCATCCTTGAAACACAATTGTCGTCAAATGGCCTGAACAAAACCTGGAACAAAATCCATGAATTATTTTAAGAGTGCATATCAACGAGATTTGAATTTTTCTTGAAATTGAGGAAAGAACCCCTGCAGTTACAAGGACGTAGACAAGTTTTCAGATTTGGGGCGAGGGGGGGCTATACTATAACAGCACAATAAGGCGAGGGTCCAGGGGCCGCGTCCTTTCCTCTATTTTATTTTGTCCAAATATAGATGCTAAATAGATGTCCGAGGTCCACTTAGAGAGTTTATATATTGTAATCTTGAATATGCGAGTAGAATTCATTCAGCTGTCAGAAACACGATGGAACGTGTGTGTAACTTTCTTAAATTTGAATCTGAATTCCATGCAGTATATCAGTTCAGATGGGGAAACATTTTGGACAGGTTTCTATTGAACCAGGTCCGTCAGGTTCAATCTTAAATGAATGGTGTCGTCCGTGAACAAATAACGAACTATCGAAATCCCGAGAGAATTAATTTAATTAGTGAGGATAATTTTCGTATATGGCATGGTCAGACAGATCAGGCCGTCGTTGTCTATGAAAAATTTCTGCCTCAGTAATGGCAATCCAACAAAGTCCAGGCATGTGATACATCATTTTTCGCCTATTGGGATATTGGTGATAGATGACCACTCAGGCTTTACATATATATATATATATATATATATATATATATATATATATATATATATATATTCTCAGCGGCTGTAACGACCGCTAGATGGCGTGATCCGCTTCTTACCAAAGTGGTTCGCAACTGCCCGCGCTGGTGCACTGAGACGGACATGATTTTCTCATTGATTTACAAGTTCGATTAGAGAATTTTATACATGCAATTATCGACGACAGATTTTCGTAGAAAATAAGGCCAAGAATCACTCTCAACTCTTAACAACACGAGCGCCAGCAGTCTAGATGTAAAAGGCGATCCGGAACTCCCCTATTAACTGTATGCTCAAACATGCCTCGTTTCCTCTGCTTGACCACTTTCCCCTCTGACAAACACGCAGTGGGGAATATGTATTTCACAAACACGTCTATTTTTTGTTTATCTTGCAAATATTGGGGGGGGGGGGGCATGCCCCCCTTGTCTACGGCCATGAGTTAAGAGCAACTCCAATAACTCGTCTTAAATTTGAAGTTCAATTGTCGTCAAACGTCTAGTACGATCGTGGAAATGCCGGATAATTCGAAGAGTGCAGAAAACTAATATTCTTCAATCAAATTTTAGAAAGAATAGAGAGAATTAATTCTCACAGTAATATGACTTCAATTCCATCATAATTTCTTTTCTTTTCTTCTTTTTGAGAGATAGGACTATCTCTCTCTGCTAAATTGATAGCTAAAAGATCTACTACAATCTGTCGGGACGTGACAGGTTGAGTACCGGTATACAGTGTTGGACAGCAGTAAATAAAGGGATATTTTCAAGGCCCTGGTCAATGTAGTAACATAAGGAGGAATACTGTAAGGATATCTGAAAGATGAAAACACACAAACACATAAAAGCACACATAAAAGCCACACACACATCCACGCGTGTACGGATGTGGGGGTTGCGCATATCTTTTGGAAGCTAAAATATAATGTGTACAGTACAACACAGCGAGTTACAGACTTTCCGAGAGATAATTTCATAACAGGTATCATTCCAAGCATGGACTAATATTTAACACCGTTTAAAAGCTATACGATAATGCAGGATAAGCATTATTCATTTACGCCGACATTTTCTTCGTCGATAGTGGCAGAGCTCATTCATGAAATGGCGGCCTCACCATACGACCCACATCGCAATAGCTGCTCCTTAAGCATGCGCAGCTCGATTTTGTCCTAAAATACCGACGTCGTGGGCGACGTCGCGTTTAAACAGAGCGACGTCGCGTCGCGTTCCATCTCTAAACATTATAAGAACGCGACGGGAATGGCGACGGGATGGGCGACGTCGCGAGAGACGTCGTGGCCGACGTCGCCCATCGCGTAGTGTTGATTAAAGCGACGCGCGACGGGAACGGCGACGTCGCGTCGCGTTCTATCTCTTAACATTATAAGAACGCGACGGGAAGGGCGACGTCGCCCTTCCCGTCGCCTGCGACGCGCGACGCAAAAATGGCCGAAATGGAACACCATATTCTTTCTTATTACAACAGGTTAAATAGTCATAACACATGATCAAATTTACATTTGTGTATAAATACTGTAGGCCAGCGCGGACACGCTTATTTAGGTGACAACCTGCGTTATAAAAGCACGCTATCCGCGCCCTGTATATTTCAGTCGAAATCATAAGATGTTTTTACGTACACGTGGAGGGAACGCGGATAGGGGTGCTTGTCTATTTCCTGTAGGACAAGAATACGGTCGACGCAGGTAAGTTTATTTCGATTCAGAGTTGTTGCACGAAGCGCAAGTGGTTCGAAATAGTTACCATGTGTGAATGACTGTTGATTGCTTGCATACATGTAGGTCAATGAAAAACAGGTGTAGGTAATTAGCGATAATGCATGATTTGAGTCATCGGAATAAAAGATCTGAAATAGCAAAATGGAACATAAATATATGTCTCCATTCCTACAGGTAGGTGATGAATGTAGTTTTCTCAAGATGTGCTCGGCCAATTTACTACATATTAAGTAAGGCGAATAAGTAGTATATAAAGCGCATATTTAGGGGGAGATAACTCTGTTTGAACAATTTATGGAGGAGCCATGTGATGCTGACGCCACATCCTGTCACGTGATCGTAGAGGTCAAGGTCAAAGGTCACACCCGGTCACGTGACATCCGGGTCACAGGTCACATCCGGGTCGAAAGGTCAAAGGACACTTCCGGTCACGTGAAGGCCCAGCAATAAGGCCTTACCTAAGACCCCAGTGACTCCCAATTATGTGAATCTCCCGGAATGCATGGTCCCCGATAATATCGCCAGCACTGTGCCCAGCATAAATAGCCAGTGGGAAACCCTCAGTTTTTCCATACAGGTTTCCCCAAAACCGTATTGGCACGAAAAAAATACCTGAAACCATGAGAAGGAAGACTTATAGTAATAAACATAACCTATAGGTGTTGTACCATGTTATTATGACCAGTCTATGATCAGTGCGACCCCAGGGTCGAGCCTTTATTGTCCATTATGTTTCCGCAAAAAATAAACATACAAAATGGCGGCGCTTGCTGTGGGGATTCCCCTTTTGGCATCGATCGTGCTGCCCTCTGGAGGCAAGGAAGACAACTCGGACAGGGCGAACCCTCTGTGGTGCAAATACCGGGTCATCTCCCCTGATTCGCACATTTGCATTTATACGGGGAATGTCTGATGTGTGATCATTTTTTTTTCTTGTGGATTTTACTATGGGTTGTGGGAACTTGTTTTCTTCGTCTCGAGCTGTAGAATACGATGGGAGGGGTATAGAAGCTAAGCGGTGAATTTTTTTGAAAAGTTCACGGAGGTCTGGATAGGCCCAAACTGGCTCAGTGGACAATGTTGAACCAAATTCGAAACCCACACATGCTCATTGCGGTATGGGTTGAGGGATCTTGCTTTTCACGTCTCACCACGTAGAACACGACGGGCAGGGTCTTGAGGCTAAGTGGTGAATTTTTTTGAAAAAGTCAGTGTACGCATGCGCAGTGAGTAAGTAGCGCTGGGTGGACGTTTTGGGGGGCGAGAAGGGCCCCTAGTGGTCCGATGGGGTCGAGTGAGGTATCAATATCTTGTCAATATTCTAATCTAAGGCACTCGTAAACTAATGGTTTATTGATCTCATATTCTAGAAGAATATTACATTATCGTGTAATACACCTGGTATATTTATCAATTATTGTCTGCTCCCGAGGGAACTACCTCCCAATAGTGCCCTCTGAGCGAGATAGTCTCATTCAAACTGAGAATTAGTGACAGTTCTGTTTTGGGAATATACTCCCCTCAACATTTCAAAGAAGTCATTTTGCAGACCAATCTAATGCAGGAATACAGTGTAGTTTGCTGTGTGTCAATTCACTTATTTACAGCTAAACAATGCCGAAAAATAAATGGCTTTAGTAACCAACCCAAGCCCACAAGTTTACTTAGTTTTATTGATTTGATTGATGCCGAAAAATAAATAGCTCTAGTAACCAACCCAAGCCCACAAGTTTACTTACTTCTATTGATTTGATTGATTTTGAAACAGAGCTGCCATTTGCTCTCAAAAAAATCTCAATATCTTGAATTTAGCAAACCACAGAACGTTGAAAATTCACACAACCAACCCAAGCCCACAAAACAGATGACAAAAAACGTGAACTTCGTCAATTTTGTTCACAAGACCGCGCTTTCGAATACATTCAAATGGATTTTATGAACAGCGAGATATAAGATGAGCTCTACTAGACATCTGTTTAAAATAATGTGCAAAATATCAATTTCAGCTGAAAGATATGATCATATTAACTTTGCCTATAGTTAATGAGGGATGTCTTTTTTTAAGCAAAATTGCATATTTTGAAAAAATTCTTGGAAGTCGGCCATATAATGTCAGTTTTGATAGTTTAGAAATGGCAAAGTCCCAGGTAGGTTTCCTCATGTAAGTAGCAGATACTAGAGTATATCCCATTCATTGTTCATGCCCATGTCGAAGAATTACAAAAGTGTGAACAAATTCTGAAGATAAAAATGTAACATCCCACCCTGCATTCGCACAGTGAGTGAAAAACCCACAAATGTGCTTTGTAACTCTACAGAAATGCATAGATGTTTCCCTAATGAAATGTGGCATGCTATCTGCACAGCCAAAACCAAAGGCCTTTTCAGAGTAACCCGGAATTTCTTGTGATTACTTACATCAATAGAATGGAAATGAACAATCGTAATTAATCGGATATGCATTTATTGTTCTTCATATATCATGTATCATAGAAGTGAGCCAGGATATGTTTTATTTATTTTTTTTAATATGTGAATTACATGTTCTTCCTATTTAATCTGCAAGGGCCTTAGATTCAAACATTGGCCCACAACCAGCCCATGCTATGCCAGGTTAAAGCAGGTACCCGAGTCATTGTATGAATTGAATAGAACATGCCCTGGAGTTATTTCAGCTTGTCCATCAACATTCACTAGATGGGCATCCTCCATTTACAGCTACATAAAACTGGATGACCGAGTGAACATTTTTGATTTTCAATCAGTTTGAATGCTGAATGTGATTTCATGGAATTAAGGTAATAAATAGCTTGTCATTTCATTCTTTTTTAACATGGGCAATAAGTATTGTCAAGTTTTGTTGTAGTATTTCAGACTCGAACGGATAATTATATCTTCAGACTTTGCCATTTCTCGGGCAGCCACAATGGCTGACTGGACTGTTACTGAATTGAAATTGTGAAGGAATTGGTCAACAAAATGAACAATCGAAAACGATTTCAGTCAGATTTTAAGAATCCGGTTTGCATTAATATTGCCCAAAAGCCATTATGTTCGTATAAATTCTCAGCTTGTTGTGATATGTTAATTTCAAAAATATTCATATATTTTGGATGGCGACAAGAATCGTATGATACTGCCATGATTAAGCCTTTCGTATACTGTAAATTTCATGTAACCTTAAACGAATGTGAAGCAATAAATCCACATTTGTAAATACTGGGCGAGTGAGTTTATCCACTGAATTTGTAAGAAAATATTCTAGCATTTGATATTGCTACGCCAGTCATACGGCCGTGTACATATGTAAAGAAATGTGGAATCTTTGAATAATTGACCGTGTACGTTCATATCTTCATCATCGTGAAATAACCGGTCAAGAAATCTTGGTTCGCATCTGCCGCTATGGTTTAGCGAAGTGAAGGTTATTGGTGTCGTCTTACATGAATGACAAAGTAAGGTGGTACAGCTCCGATTGACTGATCGGTGTTGGTTATGTATGCAATTTCTCGTTTATAAGTCGAATGCTCCACGCTCTGTTCATACTTTTTCGAACCCGACAACGGGCAGGACAGAGGTCCTTGCAGCTAATTGAATAGCATGATAGTGCAGGAAAAACGCCTGAAAATTTAGGCGGCACAGAGGTGCCGTAGGAATGCACAAAAAAGTGCAGGGAAGACGTCTGAAAATTAGGCACTGTGGTGCAATGAGAATGTACGAGCGTATCTGAAGATAAAATTTACGTCTATACATTGAGGTAAGATGTGATAAAACATTGATTTATGCAACGTTATGTTATTGAGTGACACAATGGCGTTGATAGATTTGATATATATGTATGGTGATATAGTACAATGGCAGTGATACATGTACTAGCATATACATAGTGATACATGTAGTATATATATGCATTCTCACAGGAGATAAATTGACGCTACTTAAGGGGGTGACATATGCAACTATACCTTTTTTCATAGAATCACAAGTGATCTGATTACTAAATAGGCAATACAGTTGGTGGCCAATATCATATGCCAAAATGTTCCCCAAACCTTGCTGAATGTGAATATGACGCCTCTTTGAACAAACAATGTAAATTGGAGAATATAATTACAAAAACAATGGTTCTTGGGACTGCCAGCAGAAGTACATAAATATTAAACACACAATATTAAAAGCAGTTGAGATAATTCTGTATAGTATGTTTTACAACAAAGACTATGTTAGATATGAAAAATGATTTAAGAAGTATTTTTAAATATTTTTTTACTTCAGTAATTATCTTAGTCTAGAAATTTTGTGTACCAGACATGTGGATGAAATCACAGATATGTGTCGATTGGCAATTAATTATGCAGCTTCTTTCAGAACCAGGCACAATAACAACAGGGTGTGAATGAATGGACCACAATAGGCGGTTGGGGATTGAATAGGAAGAATCCAGACTATTTCCCTCACTGATTGCACAAACTGGTTTAGATGGATTAGCTTTTCAAACTAACACAGGTTGGTGACAGGAGTGACACACAGGTCTGTCTTGGCTAGCTCTACACAGCTTTGGGCTGTCCTTCATATTGGCTGACACGAATTATCATTGCCTTGGACAATTATTTTGACATAGTAAATGATAAAAAATCTTTTAACAATAAATTCCGATGGAGTTTTCTTTTCTGACATAATCTTTGTTGTAGCAGTGAGGTCATACAATTTTTACAAATGTCATCCCCTTTAACAACTGAATTATTATTTCCGTGCTAAAATCCGGACGTGTAGACTTCACCTGACATTTACAACTTGGCGGTACCGATTCCATGGTTTACTCCAGCAAACTGAGCAAGGTTTCATCTTCTGAGATAAACTAGGTCAACAACAACAACTGTTCCGCTTCAAGAGTCGTGTGATCAGTGATACTGCTTCAACTACGTCGTGGACAGTTGGTCACTCACTACATCAACATGACTACTACATCAACATGACTACTACATCAACATGACTGTTCGGTTTCTGGATACGTTTGATATTCCGCCAGTCATAGGATATTGATGGCTA
>JAVTVY010025465.1:0-110395 GCA_036873755.1 Hanleya hanleyi
TCCATAGTCCGGGCTTCAAAGATGGCTGTCATAGTCCAATAGTGGTGGGTGATAGCACGCCTCTCCATCGAGTGCACTCTGTCGAGGACCGCTTCTGTGAACTCTTTCAGGATCTGGCGTCGCCCCTCGTTGTCGTCACCATCTGCAAATATGGATCGAACCACTGCTCGGTAATCCGTGAGTGAATTAACCACGGTCGCATGCTGTAAAATGCGAGTTGCATTGGGATGGGTCTCCATCATGGCTGTGCAACCGTAGGAATGGGGGGTGTGGGATCCAGAGGGACGTGTTTTATAGACCATGTCACACATGCGCACCTATACGTAGCTCTACGGGTGTAGTCCGTGATACGTACTATTCTTATTGGTTAGTCCAAAAAGAGAGCAACAACAAAGATTACAGGTCAATCCTTTTATTATCCCCTCCATCACAGTACATTCTCGCTGGAGGAACCGCTATGGGTGTGTTTACATACGGATTTTAAACGTTAAAAGTTAAAGCTCATGTCAGCGGTTAAGGATAAAGACCAGGAAGACGGCGAGTGGAGACTCGTGCAACACCTATAGATTAAGTTTATTACTATAAGTTTCATGGTTTCATGTATGTTTTCGTGCCAATACGGTTCTGGGGAAAACTGGGGATTCCCCACTGGTCATTTAACATGGATAAATAGATGGTAATTTTGTCGGAGACCCTCCTCTATGCATGGATGCTTCGGAAGGGCGGATAAAGGCTATCTATTGTCCCGAAGAGGACCGAGCCTTGCCAGAAGGGGGACCTTTGACCTTTTGACCTGGATGTGACCTTTTGACCCGAAATTCACCCGCGCACTTCCGGTGATGCCGCGCAGGCGTGCGACCGGATAACCCGCGCGCGCGCTGCGGCCGGAGCGGGGTGGGCCGGGCCGGGTCGGGGAAAACTTGGATGTTGAAAATCCGGACCCTACGTCTAAGGGAAAAGTGGAACTCTTCTGTGTTCGGAGGTAGTTTTAGTGAAACCGGAAGTGACGTCACACACTTGCACAGAACCCACCACAATGAATGACCCGGGTGTAAACAAGTCCCCGGATGAACGAACAGGTCAGTATATGCATTCCTATCATTCAAATGACCTTGAATTATCACGTGACCTCTCCATGATGGGAAAACCCCAGAAATCGGTCAGTACATGCACCCCATAGCGAGGTCACGCCCGATTCACGCACACCGGAAGTGAGGTCATACACCTGCGCACAACCGTGATGGAAAACCTCCAGAACCAAGTCAGTACATGCATTCCATAATCAGACGAGGTCAAAATACTCGCTTCTGATTTGCTGTCAAAGGTCACGATATGCAATTTTTTTAGGTCAAAGGCCAATGGTAGGGAATATACACACTCTATACTGGATATGACCTTGAACTGATCAGGTGACCTGCCCGTGATGGAAGAAACCCAGAACCAAGTCAGTACATGCATCCCATAGTCCCAGGTCACGCCCGATTCACGCAGACCGGAAGTGACGTCATACACCTGCGCACAACCGTGATGGGAAAACCCCAGAACCAAGTCAGTACATGCATTCCATACAGTCAGACGAGGTCAAAATACTCGCTTCTGATTGGCTTCCAAACGTCACGATATGCATTTTTTTTTAGGTCAAAGGTCAATGGTAGTGAATATACGCACTCTATACTGGAGGTCAAAGGTCAATGGGAGTCAATATATGCCCTTCATAGGGGTTTTCCCCTAGCTTAGGGGGTAAAGTTCGTGTTCCGTTTTTTATATTTTCCGGAAAAATCCTAATTTTACATGCGCCCAGGCCCCGATAAGCCCGGGGACCGATATGACCCCTTTTGGATAGGGTTGATAGGTGTTTTCCCCTAGTTTAGGGATAAAGTCCGTGTTCCGGTTTTTTATATTTTCGGGACAAATCCTAATTTTACATACACCCACTCCCCCACTCTCTCAGCAGGCCCCGATAAGCCAGGGACCGATATTAGCCCTTTGAGATAGGGTTGATAGGAGATTTTCCCTATTTTAGCGGTAAAGTCCGTGTTCCGCTTTTTATATTTCCGGGACAAATCCTAATTTTACATACGCCAACTCCAGGCAGAACCCGATAAGCCAGGGACCGATATTAGCCCTTTGGGATAGAGTTGATAGGGCGTTTCCCCTATTTTAGAGGTAAAGTCCGTGTTCCGCTTTTTATATTTTCAAGACAAAATCCTCATTTTACATACACACACCCATGACTTGCAAAATCCTTCCGTAGGGACCCCAAGTCCCCGACTCAAATGAATGGACGGCATACAAGTCCGTACATGCACTCCTAAACACGTGACCGCCGCATGATGGAAAAAACCCAGAACCAAGTCAGTACATCCCATACAGTCATACCCAGGTCACGTCCGATTCACGCAGACCGGAAGTGACGTCATACACCTGCGCACTCCCCGTGATGGAAAAAACCCAGACACAAGTCAATACATGCATTCCATACAGTCAGAGATACCCTCAGCCCTCTATATACTTGGGACTACTTTCTGTCCGCGGAGGCAGACCACATCACCGCCAAACCGCATCACCGCGAAGGAATCACCTAATTGACCTCTCGACCTCGGCCAAACCACTTTTAGTCGCTAGGGGTACAAGATTGGTCAAAGGTCAATAAGGCCTTAAGGGTCACGTCCAATTAATCGAGGCACTTTCTCGATGCCTTCGAGATGGAACGAGAAATTTCTCGGCTGAAACCGGGAGGGCAGAACCGGGACCCCTGGCGACGTCTCCCGGTTTGCTCCCGGTTCTATCTCGATCGAAACGTCCCGGTTTTCGAGATGGACACGAAATTGATCGGTAATCTCGAAGGGGGTCCCGGTTTGTATATGTACGCGTTTGTTGCACTTAAATTGGTCGTTTCTTAGCTTCTCAGGCGATCAGATTGTTGTGCGGGTATCATAGTTTGGGGGGCGATCGTCGTATAAGCATATCGCAGCCTAAAATACAATCCCGACAACTGATTGTTTTTTTTTATGTTATTAAATGTTTAATCGATATATCCATTATATGATGTTTCCTGAACCCAATTGAAAAAAAACGTTTCATTCATCTATATAAATTAAGAATACAAAATTGAATGATTTTCGCACACATTGATTGTATATCTGATTATTATCCAACGCGGGATAAATAACACATCAACTGGATATAATCTGAATAATAATGATAGTGAAGCATGCGATAATTAATGTTCCATAATATTGTTTTGAAAGGAAACATAGATCGTTTCAACCGAAAAATGAAGGATGACCGGTGTTCTAGCCTCGGCGTGTAATTCGTTTCATAATTTTGTACTATTCATTTGAGATTCCACTTTACTAAGAATTACTGTCTTGAGATATAGTTCGAGTAAGGAGATTGTACAGTTATATCAACAAAGTTTATTTCTGATATAAGCTTGCCTGGTAGAGATTAATAATGACAATCGGAACTAGAGGTGTTGATAATTCTCACCACAGTCGGTCCGCGGAAACCGTCGGCTTGTAACAACAGCGAATATAGAGAGGGGTTAATTACTTTGAAAGAAAAACTAAGAAAAGTGCTTTTGGTGGGGATTAATAAGATATTTCCGTTCTATTATTTATTGCTAGTTTCATGTGTCTAGCAAATTAACTAATTACTGCGCCCAATTAGTCTTTAAATCAACGTTCGTGTACATTTTACAACAAGAATACCACGTGTTGTCAGTGTGAAAAGCTTATATGGAATGCTCAAACACTTCGATCGCGCGTTTGTTCATATTATCCGATGTCCAACGCATTACCAGCCGCACCTGTGGTCTTTAAAGCGGCTGTATTTCTGAAAACCGGGGACACCATTGAAGGAGCGCGGTACAATATTTTTTTCAGGTCACGATCATATCAAATAAGTAATATCAACGAAAATCTTCCGTTCTGATATACCTTTAGAAAAAAAACATATGGAATTTTATTTCAGACTTGTAGAATTTATTTCAATTCGCAGTACCTGCACATATCGCATAAAGTGATTTGAATGCTAAAACAGGTTCGAAATAATTTACACTGAATAATATTGAGCCAAATTATGTAATTCAATTTGTGATATTTTATTCCTTTCCATGCGTAAAAATTGCGCTGTCAGAGCAAGTATGCGACTACAGATTTCTAAACAGAATAACAAAATAATGTTAAAAGAATCATGTTTACTTTACTTCATTATCCATGGCCTAATGCGTATGTGCTCGCCGAGATTAGTCTCGGTGCCACAGAGAAGTAAATATAGAGCCAGCATACGCCTTCCGAATGGTTCAAACCTTCTTTTGAAGGCATCTCGATTCCATTCTCGATGCAAGACGATTTATTTCGAGGGGGTTCGAGATTGGCTTTTACTTCGAGGGAAAACCGGGAGCAAACCGGGACGACAATCGATAGAGATAAACCGGGACCCTTCGAGACGAGATATTTATCGGTTTTACTCGTTTATCGAGAAACACTCTCGATCGATTGGACGTGACCCCTTATCTCCTCGCTGTATTCTCAAGTGCACTCATTGACCTTTGACCCCTACCGACTAAAAGTGGTTTGACCGAGGTCAAAGGTCAAATAGAGGGTTATGGCTCGCTATATACTACTGCCGTACATTAGGTTATTAGATAGCAGCCGTACATTAGATATGTTATTAGATAGGAGCCGGACATTTGTCCTACTAGCCATTTTTTTCTTCTTACACCAGTACCGAAGGACAACATACAAAATATGCGGCGACCCAGTTACAAAATATATTATGTAATTTGTGTTGGATGATGTAGCATTAGTTATTCTATGGGCTCCCACGCCTATATACTCAGGGGCAGAAGTAACCTATAGCTATTGTATGGTATGGTGTTCTATTTGTGCCAAGTTTCCGTCGCCTTTTAAAAACGCGACGTCGCCTTTTGAAACGCGACGTCGTGTTTCGAAACGCGACGTCCCGTTTTTAAAACACGACGTCGCCTTTTGGAAAACACGACGTCGCCTTTTAAAACGCGACGTCGCGTTTCTTTCCTATGTTTTTGCATTGTAAAACTCGACACAACGGAACTCGACGTCGCGTTTTCAAAAGGCGACGTCGTGTTTCACCCACGTCTTGTTTGGCAATGTTAAAAGATAGGAAAGAAACGCGACGTCGTGTTTTTTTTAAAAGGCGACGTCGCGTTTTCAAAAGGCGACGTCGCGTTTCAAAACGCGTCGCCTTTTGAAACGCGACGTCGCCTTTCGAAACGCGACGTCGCCTTTCGAAACGCGACGTCGCCTTTTGAAACGCGACGTCGCGTTTCGAAACACGACGTCGCGTTTTAAAAGGCGACGTCGCCTTTTGAAAAAGCGACGGAAACTTGGCACAAATAGAACACCATACTATTGTCTGATTAAATGAGACATTGCTGGGATGCACTGGTTAACTTGTACAGGCGGAGACGTTGTGGCTCCTAAAATGTGTTTTGTAGATCAATATTTTGAGATACTTGTTCCTGTCCTCGTTAGGAATGGTGATTTACCATGGAGCGCTATGGTACCTGTTGTAAACTACCATCCCTAACGATGGCAGGAATAAATCAATAATTAATTAATATTGATCTAAAATATGCTTCTCGATAGTATTTTCGGAGTCCTCCCGCCCCTCCCCCATGCATTATAACGATAAATGACCTTTTTAATTGGACAGCAGGTGATCTAATTCCGATCATCTGGCTGATAACGAATTTTGATGTCTGGAGTCAATATGTGGTACACATCTACTTGATTCACTCTGAATTGTAGTAAAAGTTCAGTCCCAGTATTTAATTGTTACTAAAGAAATTCAGATTATGTCATGGTTCATTTCACTCTACTATATAATACGCAACTTTTCAAACATAATTTGTGCAAAGTTTCTCCTGGGTTCAATGTTACTCGGCCCCTGGATTCGCGAGAACAATACACTATGACACATGGCCCTATCAAAAAAGCTATGTATGACAATGGTAACTCTGTGAATCGAGTCAGAGCAAAGAGAAAATGAAAGTACAAAGTTTATTCCACTAACTTCCACTACATACGAGACTGGTCTCAAACAAGCGCTATCTCGTGTAGTCTGGTGGCTTAGTACAAAAACAAACAAAAACAAACAAAAAACGATTGTTCACTTTCGGACAAAAATACTGTTTTTGGAGATGCTTTATTTGAGTTTTGATAGCACGAACATCACTGGCTGAAGGTAAAATATGGTGCCCGCTTATCGCACTCTAATCGCCTGGGAAGTTCAGATAGGCCAAGTCAACGGCAACAAACTACAGACATATTGAAACCGGGACCCCCTTAGAGATTACCGATCAATTCCGTATCCATGTCGAAAACCGGGACATTTCGATCGAGATAGAACCGGGAGCAAACCGGGAGACGTCGTCAGGGGTCCCGGTTCTGCCCTCCCGTTTTCAGCCGAGAAATTTGTCAATTCATCTCGAAGGCATCGAGAAAGTGCCTCGATTAATTGGACGTGACCCCTTAATAGGATAAGAATGTGAAAAAATGAATATTGCAGCAGATCGCCTGCCATAATTATCCATTGTATATAGTTTTCTAGTTTAACGCTCCAGTAAGCTCATTGGAAGTAATAAGGGTAGTGTATTTTGAGATGGATCTGAAAAGGGTACTGATATCCAGTTTCGTAGATTTTATTTCAGATATGTGTAATCTTAACGTTTGATTGAAACATTTGAGCGGAGGATTCAAGGTTTCGACTGCCTCGTTTTATCTTGAGAGTTGTCTCCCCTGATCTGTGTAATTCATACAGAGGTCGTAATAACGTCGAATTAAACTGAATTGAATTAGGATGAATTCCAGTTTATATGCTCTGAATTGGCCAATTCACATTTTCAAAAAAGAAATCTGACATTTCCATTGGCTTGTGTACAAATATGAAGAAATCGCTTTTTGTCGTTGGTACCTACGGGGATTTGGGGGGATGAGTTTGGGGTTAGATTCGAGAGGGAATAGCCTCATAGTTGTACCGAGACGTTATACCGACTATTCCGTTCAAATTTAAATGACACATGGCCCTATCAAAAAGCTATGTATGACAATGGTAACTCTGTGAATCGAGTCAGAGCAAAGAGAAAATGAGAGTACAAAGTTTATTCCACTAACTTGTATGTTCATGCCACATACGAGACTGGTCTCAAACAAGCGCTATCTCGTGTAGTCTGGTGGCTTAGTAAAAAAAAAACAAAAAAAACAAAACAAACACAAACACAAACAAAAAACGATTGTTCACTTTCTGACAAAAATACTGTTTTTGGAGATGCTATATTTGAGTTTTGATAGCACGAAAATCACTGGCTGCAAGTAAAATATGGTCCCCGCTTATCGCACTCTAATCGCCTGGGAAGTTCAGATAGGCCAAGTCAACGGCAACAAAATACAGACATATTGAAACCGGGACCCCCTTCGAGATTACCGATCAATTCCGTATCCATCTTGAAAACCAAGACATTTCGATCGAGATAGAACCGGGAGCAAACCGGGAGATGTCGCCAGGGGTCCCGCTTCTGCCCTCCCGTTTTCAGCCGAGAAATTTCTCAATCCATCTCGAAGGCATCGAAAAAGTGCCTCGATTAATTGGACGTGACCCCTTAATAGGATAAAAATGTGAAAAATGAATATTGCAGCAGATCGCCTGCCATAATTATCCATTGTATATAGTTTTCTAGTTTAACTCTCCAGTAAGCTCATTGGAAGTAATAAGGGTAGTGTATTTTGAGATGGATCTGAAAAGGGTCACATTTTCAAAAAAGAAATCCGACATTTCCATTGGCTTATGTACAAATATGAAGAAATCGCATTTTGTCGTTGGTACCTGGGAATTTGAGGGGATGAGTTTGGGGTTATATTCGAGAGGGAATAGCCGCATAGTTGTACCGAGACGTTATACCGACTATTCCGTTCTAATTTAAATATTTACATTCATTTCAGTTTCAGGTTCGACAAGTCAACTGAATCACAAGTCTGGACAAGGAAACTCACACTGACTTAAACTGGGTTACAACAACCATCCAATTATCATCGTGACTCCGCCATCCATACTGCCGTGTTATCGTTCGCGATTGGTTGTGGTCTTACATCTGATACTGCTGGGTCCTACAGTTTCCTGTGCCATAAAGCGGAATGCGTCTGTCAGCAATCCAAATGTTACCGGGCACGTTCAGTGCCCAGAGCCTATGTATTGCCACTGCATCGGCATCGGCAAAGGAGGAAGTGTCGAAGTTTTTTGCGGGAACGAGGAAGTGTCGAAGTTTTTTGTGGGAACAATATCACTTACATTCCAGTGGTGCCGTCCAGAACAATGTATCTCTCTATGAACCAGGCGTATCTGAACGATATCAACATCAATACGTTCGCAAATCTGACAAATAATAGACTGGACTTCTGGGACTTACTAACTGTGGCCTGAGAAATCTGTCCCGGGATGCCTTTCAAAGGTTGCTATTTAAAAAATGGTCAACGTTATCTCTCAGCTATAATACCATTCCATCGGAAGAGCTTCGAAAAATCATTTGTAACTTGCCGATCGTTAACGTTACCGGGCTTAAATTGGATGGGATGTCTCTGACGACTTTACCGCCAGGTTTCTTCGAATGCCTTTCCAAGACATCTCTAACAGAGTTGAGCCTAAAACATAACGAAATAAGCAGTATCTCAAGAAATGCTACAATTGTCTCAAAGTTGGTGACTCTGTTTTTGGACTACAACGCTCTCAAATCTATCGAACTGATGAACTTTAAATCGCTCCTACGTTTGGGTCTTAGCTCTAATCAGTTGGCACAGATACCCGCATTTACAGACACACATGGAAACAGCGTTTGTCCAAAACTTACAGCATTATATTTGGAACACAATACCGGCTTGTCGGACATACGGAGTTCTAATTTTAAGGGCTCGAAGTCGTTAGCTGTACTCCGTCTGATGTTCACTAACATCAGGCAAGTCGCGAACAACTTGTTGACAGAAATGCCAATGTTGAAGTCAGCTTCCAAGCTGGGATATATTTTCCGGTTGTCCAAACTTGATAACACTGATTCTATCTAACAATGATTTTTACTGGATTGGTGATTCACACTTTGCCGATCTATTCAGGCCCCTCAAGAAGCTAGAAAGTCTTTATTTACAGGATACACGACTTCAGAACGTTCCTGTTAATCTCTTTAAGACTTTACCATCGCTGATTAACCTATTCCTGTCCGGCAATCTGATCTCACCTTGGAATTCAACGGTATTCTCCAAAGCACGAAACCTAGAGAAACTATATCTCGACACGAATTTAATTACCGGCGTTAATGAAACATCGTTTCCCACATATCATATGCAGCGTCTAAAAACGCTGAATCTAGGACGGAACCCTTTCATATGCACATGCCATCTTCTGTGGTTCAGAAACTGGTTGAATCAAACAATCATTTGTGGCATTTGTGGGAAGTTGATGCTGGGTCGACATCGGGCCTTACAGATTAGTCTTTTGTGTTAATTCCCGTCATTTACATCTGACGATGATACAGCTCACCAATCTCCAATGTACGAGTTGTCACAGCGAAACAGCTCACCAATTACCAGTATACGAGTTGTCAGAGTATTTCCATCATAGTTCTCTAGATTTGTATCTAATACCGCTTATGCCGGTGCTAGGGGCCGTGTGGTCATATCATCCAAGTTGCCACATGAACAGGTACAATAAAAGCGTACCTGAGATACAACACATATCATGAATCGTTAGATTCTTGGTATGTACTTTAGAATAGGTTTACCAGAAGACTATTCTGTGAAGTCATGTGACGCAGTCAGTATGTCGGCACCTCTTCCCACTTCCCTTATATGTGTTGTAATTCAACCCCGTTTAGACTATAAATGCAACTCGCCGCGCAATTGGAGAGGTAAACCGTTGCTGGATTTTAGACCTACAATTGCTGGATGCACACCAATAAACTTGTATCTGATACTAGGTGCGTCTCTCGGAACATTAGCTGTCGTTATCGTTGTCTTTACAGTCATGATTATCAAGTATAAAATGCATATCCGATATTTTGTCTTCCTTATTCGGTCTAGAATGAAGCGATATGCACAACTCGATGAGGTCAACAATTACGAGTTTGATGCATTCGTGGTGTATAGTTCCCAGGACAGGGAATGGGTATTACGCGAACTTTTACCCCGGGTAGAATATCAGGAGGGATACAAACTTATCCTCTATGACAGAGATTTCATCCCCGGTCGTGATATCGTGGACAATGTGATAGAGCATTTGAAATCCAGCAGAATGGTGAGTGTGGTACTGTCGGACAATTTCGCCGAAAGCCATTGGTGTAAATGGGAGTTGACCATGGCTCAGAATAAACTTATGGATGAGCGGAAAGATATCCTGGTTCTCGTTATTAAAACTGGATGAAATCCGACCTGAACATTTGACCAATCGACTGATGTTGTTAATGAGAGACAAAGTTTACATTGATTGGTCAGATTGTGTCCTTGGTCGGGAGTTATTCTGGAAACCTCTTGTTTCTGCACTGGCGAGACCACTTACCCCAGTTAATATTTAAAGAGTAATTCTTCCTGTTGGCTTTTATAAGCGTAGACATATGAATGTTGTAAGTGCAATACTAGTAGGCCTATTATATCACTGTATCATATTCTACCCTTCAAACAACTGTAATAGCCCTTTCCGGAAAGTGCCTGATCTCCCCCTGATTAACTGCCGCTCTTTGAAAGTGCGTAAAGCTGCTTCCGGGAAGTAGTCGCCTCGGTTTCACATTTACCAAAGGCACTCGCAATTATTTTGAATAATATATTGATAAACTATTCCTGAATATTAAAAATCTATTCTGTTAATATTTTCTACATGAACCGATACATCCTGTATTCGTGTTCATTGGGAAGTTAATTTTCTAGAAAATGGAATGCTTTTTTTACTAAATCTAATTCTGAAGGCCTTTGGTGCTTACCGGAAGTTCTCTGGACGCCCCCAGTCGAACAAGGGAGATAAAACCCTTTCCGAATTGGGCTATAACACTTATACAATAGGTAGACCTTGACGTTTAGAAATTGTAAGACAGCTGTGATTACCTCTCTGGTGAAATTGTAGAGGAAGGTTTCCGTGACAAGAGGAATGATGACAACATACTTTAATATAAAGAAAATGTGACGTTTACATGTGAAAAACGCCTTTGTGTGTGACTGCAATAAAGCCGATTTTTTTTCACTCGAAACCTGCCAAATAAGATTTTTCGTGAAGTTTACATACTGAAATATCCCCTTCGGAAAAAGGGGATGTTCAGTTGCATAAAAATGGAGATATGATTGATCAAAATGTGCTGCCCGGCTTATTTTCGTATTTTGGGGGCATTTTCATGGATGATTTTCTCCTGTAGCAAAAATATAACACCTCAAACCAAAACCATTCCTGATTCTTTCCAATAAACAATGTGACAAAATTATTTTGGTTTGAGGTGTCAATATTTTTGCTTTAAGAGAAAATCCTAACTGTAAATGCACCAAAAATACCAAATCAGATCAGGGAGCACATTTTGATGAATCATATATCCATTTTTTCCGACGAGGTAGGCTACCATTTGCAAATTGTCCGGTAATCAGTGAGTCAGTGAGTCAGTGAGTCAGTCCATCCGAATCATTTCGTCGGCAAAATCAGGAGAACAATTGACATTAGAACCTTGATTTTTGGCATGAACGTGCATTAGGGCATTGTTACGAACAAGTTCTGATGTGACCGAATTCTGATGAAAATTTCTGATGATTTTTGATGAAAATATCTGGTGATTCTGACATGGGCCGTGCCCATCTTGATATAGGCAGGATTTCGACTTGGGGCTAGGGGATTTCCAAGAGCTCAGTCAGTGCATTTCGGAGTCCTAATTCCTACCCTACTTCGTAGGTCCTGTGACGCTAGTCACACTGCCATGTATACAAAGGAGCATCGCATTTTTTTCGAGGCTATTATTTCAGTATGTAAATTTCAAGAAAAATCTGATTTGGCAGGTTTTGGATTGCAAAAAATAAAAATCAACTTGATTAACATTACACACAAGGGAGTTTTCCACGTATTATCGTCACACATTCTTTCATTTGTCTAGGTTAGTCTTTTTTCGCCCTCTTGATATCAAATTATGGGAAGTGATAGGGAGTGAGAGTGAACACTTCACTCAAAACACAGGGTTGAGCCGGGCACAATGTGAAAGGTAAGTTAGTTAGATACTAGACTAGATATTAGAATCGCAGATACTACTATACTAATAGAACAATCCCCAATGATCTCATACGAAGTATAATTCCACTTCAGCTTCAATCAGGTCAGACAGTATATATGATCTTATAAATACATGTTCCTACGAAGTAGGCTACCATTTGCAAATTGTCCGGTAATGAGTGAGTCAGTCAGTCAGTCCATTCGAATCCTTTCGTCGGCAAAATAAGGACAACCGTTGACATTAGGACCTTGATTTTTGGCATGAACGTGCATTAGGGCATTGTCACCAGCAAGTTCTGCGCTGACCGAAATCTGATGAAAATTTGATTTATAATTATTTTTTTTATTATTATTTTTATTATTTTTATTATTTATTGATGGCTCAGCGAGTGCACTGTCATGCCCATCGGAAACCCTTGGCTGTATGTTTCACTGTGACTTTTGAATGTTCCCTGATACGGCAAACTCAGCGAAATTAAGCGACTTTGAGCCCGGTCAAGACTTGGCTGGATGACCTCGTGCTGTACTGCTGGGCTGATAAGTGTCCAGGGTAGTAGGAATTGAGGGCGATAATAGTTGCTACGCTAATGACTCACCAGCGGTGACATCTCGGAAAGTTAATAGTACCTACTGTTATTTAGAGACTGCTATATAAATTTTCTCAAGGTAGCACATAGGGCCCCCAAGTCATCTCTCGAGTACACACTTAAATCATATCAAAACCCTACTTCGTAGGTCCTGTGACGTTAGTCACACTGCTATGTTGTAGTATATTCTGACAAAATCCATGTATACCACTGTAGCAGCCCCTGCCGGTGTATCACGCTCTCAATCGTTTTTCATGTATATTACACAAATCTTATTGCGGATCTGTCACGTTGTGGCCCATCTTCTTAAACCAAGTCCATTTCTACTCCATTTGCTGCGAGCTGCCCTTTGGCTTACCAGAGCACCAGTGGTCTTCGCATTTGAATTATAAATTGAAAAATAGCCCCATGGGCTCCAACACCCCTCGGATATCACTTATTGTTTACATTCAGCAATCATGCAATAGAGAAGATGTATTTTTAGAACTTTGAGAAATTTTGGAAATACATACGTAATTGAGCTAAAAGTCAGCTTTTGTCAAGGACTTAAATTAATGGGAAATATTAGGCACTGAGGGTTTGATAGTGTATGGCCACAATCTCACCTCCAGATATACTCTTCTATATTTGTATTAAATAGAATCTGACCTGGATAAACTAGGTCAAGGTCAGTCATCTTCAGCACACCTTTGAACCAACACCAGATGTATACATAGTATTAATTTCGAAAGCCTAACTATATTTCTTCATGTTATATCATACTAAACATTATATGGCCTAGGTCAAAAAAATAGGTCAAGGTCAGTCAACTGTGGTAGGCTTCTTGTACATCACCAGTTACACATGTAATATGAATTTGGAGACCCTAACTTTAATCCTTCAAAAAATGTAGCAAATACTAGAATTTGACCTTGATAAAGTAGATCAAGGTCAGTCATCTTCAGCACACCTCTGGATCATCCCCAGATGTATATATAGTATTAATTTGGAAAGCCTAGCTGTATTTCTTCATGTTATATCATATTCGAACATACCTCCAGTCCGTCTCAATGTTACAGCATAGTACTGAAAGTGGTGTTGAATTCCCGATAAACACCGGGGAACACCTGCAGCGCTGTGACGTTGTCGGCTGGTAGGGATAACTATATTGAGCGCGCGCGAAATGTATACTTTCCCGCAGTTTGCAACAATGTTCGCATTGACCAGCTGGGATGTGACGCTCCATTCAAAAATTGTTTTGATCAATGTGGAAGACATACACCAACATATTTTAGCAATTTATTAAAATTTCGTAATAAATATTCGATTGTGCATGTCCGAATCGAAATAAAGACCTCGGAAATCGGTTTCAAATTTCCAAGATAAACACCAGTTAGCACTCGTCCAGCAGTTTAGACCCTCGGCCTGCGGCCTCGGATCTAAACTGCTGGACTCGTGGGCCGAGGGTCTAAACTGCTGGACGAGTGCCAACTGGTGTTTATCTGGGAAATTTGAAACTTCTTCCTCGGTCTTTATTTCTTAAATAAACAATATATGACCCTAAAACTAATAGGTCAAGATCAGTCAACTGGGATAGGCTTCTAATCAATCACCAGTTGCATTTATAATATGAATTTGGAGACCCTAGCTTTAATCCTTCAATAAATATAGCAAATACTAGAATTTGACCTTAATAAAATTTTCCACAGATTATATGCAGCGTCTAAAAACACTGAATCTTGCACGAAACCCTTTCATATGTACATGCCATCTTCTGTGGTTCAGAAACTGGTTGAATCAAACAAACATCACCATTTTCGGTCTTCAAAACCGTTTAGACTATAAATGCAACTTTCAGCGAAATTGGAGAGGTGAACCGTTATTGGACTTCAGACCCAGAATTGACCTATGTACACCATTGAGTTTGTATGTAGTATTAAGTGGGTCTCTTGTCAGTTCAGCTGTCGTTACCATTGTCGCCATAATTATCATTGTCAAATATAGAAAGCATATCCGATATCTGTTCTTCCTTATTCGGGCAAGGAGGAAACAGTACGCAAAACTCGATGACGTAAACGATTACTGCCATGGCACTTTCATAGTGTATAGTTCAGTAGACAGCGACTGGGTGATTGAGGAACTTTTATCTCGAGTAGAAGATCAGGAAGGTTATAGACTGAGCCTGTATGACAGAGATTTCATTCCGGGACGATTTATCGTTGACAATGTTATAGAACATATGGAATCTAGTAGAAAATTCATCGTGGTTTTGTCGGACAATTTCGCCAAGAGCGAGTGGTGTGAGTGGGAGTTGACCGTGGCTCAGAATAAACTGCTGGATGAGCGGAAGAATATTCTGATTCCTGTCAAATTGGGTGAAATCAGGCCGGAAAACTTGACCAGGCGACTGATGATATTAATGCGCGACACAGTCTACATTAACTGATCAAACTGCAAACTTGGCCAGGACATCTTCTGGCAAAGACTTGTTTCTGCACTTGGCGAACGACTTGCCCGAGCAGACGCATAAATAGTACCAAGCTGACGTTCCTCCCCTCACCCCCTTGTATTTTGTTAATGTCATGAAATTTGGCCAAAGTCAGTAATTGTCTACCCAAACACTTGCGTAATAGATTCAATGCCTCACTGGTTTCATTGAGGAGGAGGATATTTGTATTTGGTGGATTTATACCAGCAAATCAACCGTTACATTGTAGTTTTTGACAAAATGATCGATTTGTCTATCAAATGCTTCGTTAATTGGTTTCAATCAAGTGAATAAATTAAAAATGCTGTTTTCGTAGTTATCACTTGGAGTTCCACCTCTTGGTTATTAGATATGAACCGGAAATTAGATAGGATATTAGATAGAAGCCGTATCTATAGGTAGGTTATCAAATAGGAGCCGGACATTAGATAAGTTATTGGATATAGTCGGATATTAGATGGGTTATTAGATAGGAGCCGGACGTTTGGTTATTAGAGAAAACCGAATATTAGATCGATTATTAGATCGGAGCGGGACATTAGATAGGGTATTAGATATGAGTCGGAAGTTAGATAGGTTATTAGATATAGCCGGATATTAGATAGGTTATTAGATAGAAGGCGGACATTAGATAAGTTATTGATATGAGCTGGACATTAGATATTTTATTAGAAAAGAGACGCACGTTATGTATGTTATTCGATATAGCCGGACATCAGATAGGTTATTAGATATGAGCCGCACATTAGATAGGTTATTAGATATGAACCGGACATTAGATAGGTTATGAGAAACGAACCCGACATCAGATAGGTTATTAGATATAAGCCGCACATTAGATAGGTTATTAGATACGAGTCGCACATTAGATGGGTTATTAGATATGCCGCACATTAGCTAGGTTATTAGATATAAGCCGGACATTAGATAGGTTATTAGATATAAGCCGCATATTAGATAGGTTATTAGATACCAACCGGACATTAGACAGGTTATTAGATATAAGCCGGACATTAGATAGGTTATTAGATATGAGCCGAATATTGGATAGGTTATTAGATATGAGCTGCATATTAGGTAGGTTATTAAATATTAGCCGGACATTAGATAGGCTAGTAGATACTTCCAGACATCAGATAGTTTATTAGATATGAGCCGGACATTAGATATGATATTAGATATGAGCCGAACATTAGATAGGTTATTGGATATGAGCCGCACATTAGACAGGTTATTAGATATGAGCCGCACATTAGATAGGTTATTAGATATGAGCCGCACATTAGATATGTTATTAGATATGAGCCGAACATTAGATAGGTTATTAGATATGAGCCGCACATTAGATAGGTTATTATATATGAGCCGCACATTAGATAGGTTATTAGATATGAGCCGCACATTAGATAGGTTATTAGATATGAGCCGCACATTAGATAGGTTATTAGATACTCCCAGACATCAGATAGTTTATTAGATATGAGCCGGACATTAGACAGTTTATTAGATACGAGCCAGACATCATATAGGTCATTAGATATGAGGCTCACATTAGATAGGTTATTAGATATGAGCCGTATATTAGATAGGTTATTAGATATAAGCCGGACATTAGATAGGTTATTAGATATAAGCCGCACATTAGATAGGTTATTAGATATGAGCCGTATATTAGATAGGTTATTAGATATAAGCCGGACATTAGATAGTTTATTAGATATGAGCCGCACAATAGATAGGTTACTAGATATGAGCCGCACATTAGATAGGTTATTAGAAATGAGCCGCATATTAGATAGGTTATTAAATATGAGCCGCACATTAGATAGGTTATTAGAAATGAGCCACATATTAGATAGGTTATTAGATACCAACCGGGCATTAGATATGTTATTAGATATGAGCCGCACATGAGATAGTTTATTAGATATAAGCCGCACATTAGATAGGTTATTAGATATGAGCCGCATATTAGATAGGTTATTAGATATAAGCCGCATATTAGATAGGTTATTAGATACCAACCGGGCATTAGATATGTTATTAGATATGAGCCGAACATTAGATAGGTTATTAGATATGAGCCGCACATTAGATAGGTTATTATATATGAGCCGCACATTAGATAGGTTATTAGAAATGAGCCACATATTAGATAGGTTATTAGATACCAACCGGGTATTAGATATGTTATTAGATAAGAGCCGAACATTAGATAGGTTATTAAATATGAGCCGCACATTAGATAGGTTATTAAATATGAGCCGCATATTAGATAGGTTATTAAATATGAGCCGGACATTAGATAGGTTATTAGATACTTCCAGACATCAGATAGTTTATTAGACTGGAGCCGGACATTAGATAGTTTATTAGATACGACCCAGACATCGGATAGGTCATTAGATATGAGGCTCACATTAGATAGGTTATTAGATATGAGCCGCACATTAGACAAGTTATCAGACAGGAGCCGGATTTTAGATAGGTTATTAGGAAGGAGTCGGACATTAGATAGGTTATTAGACAGGAACCGGATATTAGATAGTTTATTAGATAGGAGGCGGACATTAGATAGTTTAGTAGATATGCGCCAGCCATAAATTAGGTTATTAGAAAGGAGCTGAACATTAGATAGTTTATCAGACAAGAGCCGGACATCACATAAGTTATTAGCTAGGAGGCCAATACCAGTACCGAAGAAAATACGAAATATGCAGCGACCCAGATGTAGTACATGTGATGTGATTTGTGTTAGATGATCATGATGTTATAACATTAGTTATTCTACGGGCTCCCGTGACTATAGACTCGGCGATCGCAGTGACCTATAACTGGAGTGTATAACGACAAATCGTATGGCATCCACTGATTAACTTGGTATAATACAGGTGGAGACCTCACTGGTCCCGAAAATGTAGCGAGGAACATTTTATGGATCAGTATTTCGCGATATATTTATCAATCTCATCAGGAATGGTGGTTATCCCTGACGATGACATGAAATTAATCCATATCGAAATGTTGATCCACAAAATTCTTCTCGCTAGCATTTTCGGAGTCACTCTCCTCCTGTGTTATAACGGGTGAAGGCTATTTCTAAACTTTGGACAGCTGGTGATCTAGTCATATGGCTTGTAATGAATTGTGATGGCTTGGAACCCAATATGTGTTAAACATTCTTCCTGGTTGTCTATGAATTCCAGCCAAATTTCAGTTCCAGCATTTAATTGTCGCTATATGAATTTAGAAAATGGCATGGTTCCATTTCATTCCATTCTATAACACAACTTTTCAAACACTATTACTGCAAAGTTTCTCCTGGAGTTCAATGGTTCTCGAGCCCTAGATTGACGAGAATGACACATTAAGCAAGATCCGGTCGCCCATGGCCCTACCAAAAATATCTATGTATTACAATACCTGATAAGTCTGTGAATCGAGTCAGAGCAAAGAGAAAATGAAAGTACAAAGTTTATTCCACTAACTTGTATGTTCATGCTACATCCGAGACTGGTCCGAGACTCGTTTAGTGAAATAAAAATAATAATAAAACAAAAACAACACACACACACACACAAAGCAGAACGATTGTGCATTTTGGTGAGGCTTTATTCGAGTTTTGATAGTACGAACATCACTGGCTGCAAGCATAATTTCGAGCATTCACCAACATGTGCCTTATACACAAGTTTCTTAACAGTAAAAAAATTAGCTTGAATGAGATTAATAATCTTAAAAACATATTAAATAAGAGATCAGTTCTGTCGTATATCATGTGTCAAATATATGTTCTCACATCAAATAGAATAATTTGGAGAAATTCTTGACTGTTCTTAGCAATTTTAAAATCTGCTTCCTTTTTGTAAATTTGCAGAAATGTTTATTTTTCTTATTAAAAAAAAGTCTTAAATAAGTAAAATGTGGGAGAAAATTAAGAAATAATTTCTCATGAAATTAAGAAAATGTAAGAATAATTAAAAAAATTTAAGAAATAACTTCTTAATTTTCTCCCACTTTTTACTTATTTAAGATTTTTCTTGAATAAGAAAAATAATTTTTTTTGCTAATTTATAATTAAAAAAAACAAGCAGAGTTTAAAATTGCTGAGAACACAAAACTATTCCATTTGATGTGGAAAGACTTATTTGTCAGGTGATTGAATTTCTTCTGCTATAGGGGACAAAACTGAGATTTCTCGTTTAAGAATTTTTAAGAAAATTAAACTCATTCAAGTGAAAATTCAAGAAAATGTTTTTATCAGTGTTCCAATTTTTCATTCCAAAGACCATGACACTGTTTTAATTAGTAACTTTAACAATTATGAACATGATGAATCCATTGAAGAAAAGTTGACGTAGACTATGTCTTCTGCTACAAGGATTGTGCTATGCTGGATGAAAGAGCTATTTTCTCTGTGGATTTACTAGTTTCTGGGGTCAGAGTGCATGAAGACCAATTTCTGCTAGTTTAATTCCCGGTAAGATGGATTTTACGCATTTCTGGCTGGGACCAGGGTGAAGACATAGGGTGTGGATCTACCACGATCGAACCTTTTAACCCTAAGGCCTGGGGGTATTTTGCCCCCTCCCCCTACCAAACTTTCTGTACTATCTCTGGAACGACAAAAAATGAGAGCTGACACCCCGTTTATCATACTGAGGTCATTTTGAGCCTATTTGAATATCCCCCGAGTAGAGAATCATGTCAGGGCGGCTGTGGTCCTAGCAGTCGTGGTGATGGCAGAGGTCTTGGTCAAAGTGACTGTGATCCTAGGAGCCGTGATAGTCTCGGAGATCTTGGTCAAGATGGCTCTGATACTAGCAGTCGTAGCGGTCTGGGAGGCCTTGGTAAAGGTGATTGTTGTCCTAGGAGTCGTGATGGTCTGAGATGTATTGACCAAGGTAGCTGTGGTCCTAGGAGTGGTGGTAGTATCGAAATCCTAGGTCAAGGCGGCTGTGGCCATAGGATTCGTGGTGGTTGAGTAGATCTTGGTCAAGGTGGTTGTGATCCTAGGAGTCGTGATGGTCGCAGACGTCTTGGTCAAAGTGGGTGTTGCCCTAGGAGTCGTGGTGGACGAGGAAGACTTGGTCAATGTGACAACGATCCTAGGACTTGTGGTGGTTGAGGTCTTGGAAAAGCTGGATGTGCAACTGGATCCCGCAGAAGTCTTGTTCAAGGTGGCTTTGATCCTAGAAGTGGTGGCGGTCTCAGAGGCCTTGGAAAGGGTGGCTGTGGTTTGAGGAGTCGTAGTGGTCGAAGAGGACATGATCAAGGCGGCTGTGGTCCTAGGAGTCCTGGTGGTCGCAGAGGTCTTGGGAAAGGGGGTTGTGGTCCTAGCAGTCGTGGTGATCGCAGAGGTCTTGGTCAAAGTGGCTGTGATCCTAGGAGCCGTGATAGTCTCGGAGGTCTTGATCAAGGTGGCTCTGATACTAGGGGTCGTGGTGGTCTCAGATGTATTTACCAAGGTAGCTGTGGTCCTAGGAGTGGTGGTGGTCTCGAAGATCTTTGTCAAGGCGGCTGTGGCCCTAGGATTCGTAGTGGTTGAGTAGATCTTGGTCAAGGCGGCTGTGATCATAGGAGTCCTAATGGTCGCAGAGGTCTTGGGAAAAGTGGATGGGGTCCCAGCAGTCGTGGTGATCGCAGAGGTCTTGGTCAAAGTGAGTGTGATCCTAGGAGCCGTGATAGTCTCGGAAGTCTTGATCAAGTGGCTATGATACTAGGGATCGTGGGGGTCTGAGAGGTATTGACCAAGGTAGCTGTGGTCCTAGGAGTGGTGGTGGTCTCGAAGATCTTTGTCAAGGCGGCTGTGGCCCTAGGATTCGTAGTGGTTGAGTAGATCTTGGTCAAGGCGGCTGTGATCATAGGAGTCCTAATGGTCGCAGAGGTCTTGGAAAAAGTGGATGTGGTCCCAGCAGTCGTGGGGATCTGAGAGGTATTGACCAAGGTAGCTGTGGTCCTAGGAGTCGTGGTGGTCTCGAAGACCTTTGTCAAGGCGGCTGTGGCCCTAGGATTCGTAGTGGTTGAGTAGATCTTGGTCAAGGTGGCTATGATCATAGGAGTCCTAGTGGTCGCAGATGTCTTGGAAAAAGTGGATCTGGTCCCAGCAGTCGTGGGGGTCTGAGAGGTATTGACCAAGGTAGCTGTGGTCCTAGGAGTCCTGGTGGTCTTGGAGGTCTTGGCCAAGGTGACCCTAGTCCCAGCAGTCGCACCGGTCTCAAAGGCCTTGGTAAACGTAGCTGTAGTCCTAGGAGTCGTGGTGGTCGAAGAGGACTTGGTCAACGTGGCTGTGGTCCTAGGGGAAGTAGTGGTCGCGAAGGTCTTGATCAATGTGGCCGTGGTCCTTGGAGTCGTGGTGATCTCAGATGTATTGGCCAAGATAACTGCTGTCCTAGGACTCGTGGTAGTCACGGACGTCTTGGTCAAGTTGTCTGTTGTCCAAGGAGACTTGGTAATCAAGGAAGTCTTGGTCAATGTGGATGAGATCCGAGGAGTCGTGGTGGTTGAGGTCTTCGATAAGCTGGATGCGGCGCTGGTCCGCGTAGAGGTCTTGGACATGGTGGTTTTGGTTCTAGGGGACGTGGTGGTCGCGGAGGTCTTTGTCAAGGTGGCTATGGTCCTCGGAGTCTTGGTAATCGAGGAAAACTTGGTCAATGTGGATGAGATCTGAGGAGTCGTGGTGGTTGAGGTCTTGGATAAGCTGGATGTGGCGCTGGTCCCCGCAGAGGTCTTGGACATGGTGTTTTTGGTTGTAGGAGTCGTGGTGGTCGCGGAGGTCTTTATCAAGGTGGCTCTGGTCTTAGGAGTTGTGGTGGTGTCACAGGTCTTGGTCGAGGCGGTGGCCCTAGGATTCGTGGCGGTAGAAGAGGACTTGTTCAAAGTAGCTGTGGTCCCAGGATTATTAGCGGTCGCAGAGATCTTGGTCAAAGCCGTTTTGGCCATAGGAGTCGTGGTAGTCACGGACGTCTTGGTCAAACCAGCTCTAATCCTAGGTGTCGTGATGGTCTCAGAGGTATTGTCCAAGGTAGCTGAGATCCTAGGAGTCGTGGTAGTCACGGAAGTCTTGGTCAAGGTGGCTATGGTCCTGGAAGTCGTGGTACTCGAGGAAGTCTTGGTCATTGTGGCTGTGATCCGAGGAATCGTGGTGGTTGAGGTCTTCGAAAAGCTGGATGCGGCGCTGGTCCGCGCAGAGGTATTGGACATGGTGGTTTTGGTTCTAGGAGTCGTGGTACTCGAGGAAGTCTTGGTCATTGTGGCTGTGATCCGAGGAGTCGTGGTGGTTGAGGTCTTCGATAAGCTGGATGTGGCGCTGGTCCGCGCAGAGGTCTTGGACATGGTGGTTTTGGTTCTAGGGGTCGTGGTGGTCGCGGCGGTCTTTGTCAAGGAGGCTGTGGTCCTAGCAGTCTTGGTAATTAAGGAAATATTTGTCAATGTGGATGAGATCGGAGGAGTCGTGGTGGTTGAGGACTTGGATAAGCTGGGTGTGGCGCTGCTCCCCGCAGAGGTCTTGGACATTGTGGTTTTGGCTCTAGGAGTCGTGGTGGTCGCGGAGGTCGTTGTCAAGGTGGCTATGGTCCTAGGAGTTGTGGTGGCGTCAAAGGTCTCGGTCGAGGCGGTGGCCCTAGGATTCGTAGTGGTAGAAGAGGACTTGTTCAAAGTGGCTGTGGTCCCAGGATTAGTAGTGGTCGCAGTGGTACTGGTCGAGGCGGCTGTGACCCTAGAAGTCGTGGTAATCACGGACGTCTTGGTCAAACCAGCTGTAGTCCTAGGAGTAGTGGTGGTCCCAGAGATATTGTCCAAGGTAGCTGTGATCCTAGGAGTCGTGATAGTCACTGAAGTCTTGGTCAAGGTGGCTGTGATCCTAGAAGTCGTGGTAGTCGAGGAAGTCTTGGGCAATGTGGCTGTGATCCGAGGAGTCGTGGTGATTGATATCTTGGAAAAGCTGGATTTGACGCTGGTTCCCGCAGAGGTCTTGGACATGGTATTTTTCGTTCCAGGAGTGGTGGTGGTCGCGGAGGTCTTGGTCAAGGTGGCTGTGGTCCTTGGAGTCGCGGTGGTCGCGGAGGTCTTGGTCAAGGTGGCTGTGGTCCTTGGAGTCGTGGTGGTCTCAGAGGTACTGGCCAAGGTAGCTTTGATCCTAGGAGTCGTGGTGGTCTCGGGGGTATTGTCCAAGGTAGCTGTGATCCTAGGAGTCGTGATAATCACTGAAGTCTTGGTCAAGGTGGCTGTGATCCTAGAAGTCGTGGTAGTCGAGGAAGTCTTGGGCAATGTGGCTGTGATCCGAGGAGTCGTGGTGATTGATATGTTGGAAAAGCTGGATTTGGCGCTGGTTCCCGCAGAGGTCTTGGACATGGTGTTTTTCGTTCCAGGAGTGGTGGTGGTCGCGTAGGTCTTGGTCAAGGTGGCTGTGGTCCTTGGAGTCGTGGTGGTCTCAGAGGTACTTGCCAAGGTAGCTTTGATCCTAGGAGTCGTGGTGGTCTCGGGGGTACTGGCCAAGGTAGCTGTGATCCTTGGAGTCGTGGTGATCCCAGGGGAACTGGCCAAGGTAGCTGTGGTCCTTGGAGACGTGCTGGTCTCAGAGGTATTGGTCAAGTCGGTTGTGGTCCTAGGAGTTGTGGTGGTCTCGAAGGTACTGTTCGAGGTAGCTGTAGCCCTTAAAGTCGTGGTGGTCTCAGGGGTACCAGCCAAAGTATCTGTGGTGCTAGGGGTCGTTGTAGCCACGGAGGTATTGGTCAACCTGGCTGTGACACTAAAAGTCCTGGTGGTCGAGGAAGTCCTGGTCAAAGTGGCTGTGATCCTAGGAGTCGGGGTGGTTGAGGTCTTGGACAAGCTGGATATGGTACTGGTCCCCGCTGCCTCGGTCTGGAGCACTGAATACAGATACATGGCTTTAGATGATGACAAGTCATCTCATAGAACTTAAACGCTTGTAATTTATCGCTCCGATGTTAGGGATTCAAATTGATGGCAGTCTGTCAGGATGGTTGGTTGTTTGAAGTTTAACGTCGCACCTAACCATAATGGTCACACGGCGACGATGACTCAAACAAACATACCCTCGCAAAACTCTAACCCTAACAAAAACCTAACCAAAACTACAAAAAAAAATTGAATTTCGAATTTTGAAAATTAGGCTCTACAGACACTGATGAGAATGGATCATCAGAGAGTCTAATTTGTTTGGCAGTTTAATCTACCTCCTGTGCCAGACAAACATGGTACAATCCATGCTGCCCTAAGCTGGAGGGCGTATGTCAAGATTTCAATTTAAGTAGTCTATATCTAGATAATGTTCGAAGTAATCTTGGTCCGGGAATTTGAGTCTTGTTCCCGTTAATAAGGCGATATATTTGAGGAAGAAAATGCTGATTCACAAGCTAAAATATAGGTCTGCCCGAGACGACGCGCCAACATGACGTCATGCGGTCATGTGACCGCTAAGCTCATTAACCAGTTTACTGACGATAATTACACTACAAATAAAATGATCCACATGCGCAAAAAATAATCAGTTTGTAAACTAGTGATGTTATGTTGATCCACTATATTACATGGCTTGCAATCGGCTCGTTTGTACCGAGGCGGCTCACCCTCGGCTTACCTGACTGCTTGAGAAGCTGGAACGCCGGCTCATTTCTTCCGCCATAGTGGATCAGTAATACACAATGAGCCAAAATGGCGAAGAGCGCTTTTTCACTCACAACTGATGCACCACCGGATCACAGAGGTGGATACATGACGTTCTCCCCTGATTGGAAATTGGATCACCATATATATGTACGTTATATAGCAAAGAACGTTGCAACGAGTAGCATTGTATCTTTGTTTCTGGATCATCGATCCGAAAAACTTTATTACTGGATCATCGATCCAATAATGATGGATCAGTGATCCAACACGGACAGAAGACTGCTTGAAGACCCACAGGAGTCATGAGTGTCCCATATTAGTCTCACCACCGGATCAAAAGATCAGTGAAGGTTGACGATACATTCAAGTATTCTGTGTGCCCTTATATGGATGCACATATCCATTCTTCATGAAGGTCTCTTTGATCCATGCTCTTGAGAAGTTAATAAGAATATAAAGGAGGTGTTCGGTTTGACCGTAATTTTCTCCTTAGTGTTTTGCGTTTATAAACCGAAAATACAATTTCCTCGCGTTTACTTTCAAGGTTATTAGCTTGAGAGAGAAAATACTAAATATTTTCATGTTATCAATTTTCACCGAGAAGAGATTTGTCAAAAAAATATTACGAGTATTAGAAAATGAGCATTTGTTTGTTTTTGTAATTTTTGGCGATATTCTTGAAGGGAATTCCCTTCATATATAAAATATGACATCTTTAACCAAAACGAGTCTTACATATTGAAATGCGGTGGGTTTGATCCAAAATGATACTGAAGAATCGTTTTGGTTAAAGGTGTCATATTTTCGTAATATTGAAATATGTCAAAACGCTTGTAATGCTCTAAAAGTGTGTAGTTCGCCGCCCTTCGGTACATGATTCCTCAAGTTGATAATTGAAACTGCCGCTTGGCCGAATGGTTACAGTGTCGGACTATAGATAAAAAGGAAACCAACATTTAGGTTCGAATCCCCAAATCCCTGAAAAAAAATATTTTCCTTTTTTCTCCCATCTTCATTTTGGACTTAAAGTGCAATAGTGACGTGAAATAAAGACAGTGAACCCCTGGCGCACATAAGCCCTTATTTTATTATAATTCGTGAATAGAATTGCACACAAGCAACTCCACACCCAGAGTCAGACCACACTTGTTGAGTATTTGAATATTCTGATGATCCAGCAGAGAAAAAAATTAATTGTTGCACATATATAATTTCTACAAGCGGGTATTTCTTCTTAGGGCAGCGGAAAGTTGTAACTATGAATTGAAAAGTTATAAGGTTAAACTAGTCTTATACATGTATCAAGGCCTTTATTAAGGAAATGACGCTCAACAAGTGGTGACGCTTGCTTTCCCAAGTGATTATGCATGTGTGAATATGTATTTTCTTCTTTTTATTTGCAGTTACTTCCTTAATTATTGTTCGCTGAACTTTTGGCAGTGATTTTTCAGTTTTCGAGTCGGTTTATATATTAATATAACTGATTATTGTTCGTAAATATCTGGGTCGTTCATGAAAATACTAATGGTAACTGTATGAGAATACGAACCAGAATTTCCCATTAGACTGGCCTCGCCTGTCTGAGTTGGGGAATACCTGAGCATTACGTCACAATTTACCGGCCGGCTCGGAGCGAGACAATAGAGCGGCAGAGAGCGAATCGGAAGGGAAAAATATCCATCTAAAGCGAACACACCCTTTTCAGTGATTATCATTTCAGTTGAAAAAAGATTCAGCACTTCAGAAAATACTTTCCTACGGGTATTTTAAATTTGGAAAACATTTCCATCCGTGCTAAGCACTCTTGAATACAAGACCATGTCCATAGGGGAGTGGGGAGCATTGGGACACATTTCAGTGTGGTATTTATTTACCAGTCAAATGTAAATACTCTAATTCTCCGTTAATTCAACTCGGTATAGGAAAATAGTCCTTATGGTCGTAACCGACGCCGACACAATGTCGTGTTCTGTGGTAGCTTTGCGTTGAAGATGTTTGAATGAATTTCTTGCGTTAATTATGGAAGGAATCCGGGATCACGAACTAGATACAAGCGTCTAGTTCATCATTGAATATTCAGCACCAAATACAAAAAAAAATCTTAGTACACCTGAACGGCTGCTTTTCTGTGAGAGAGAAACTGTCAACAGATTTCAGTGATGCCGGCAAGACATCATGATGTTCCAAATTTTTTTGTACAGGGTTTTGAACATCCATACCCCCATTATCTTCAAATATATGTGACGTCAATTGTTTCCCCTCGCTGGCCTCTTTTGTGTCGGAGGTGCAAAAATGACGTTACGCTGTACGATCATGACGTCTCAACGTTGTTTGAGTCCTGAATCACCTTAAGACGTTACCGTGATTCCGCGATCCTAATCTCTAAAAAAAATTGAGTGAAATTTCACCCAAGTAAGAGTGGAAATTCATCCCACTCAATATTTGAGTGAGTTTTTCACTCAACTTGAGTTACTTTTCACTCAACTTGAGTTTAATGCACTCAGGTTGAGTAACATTCACTCAAGCATAAGAGTGGAAATTGATCCCACAAGTTGAGTGAACTTGAGTGGTTTTAACTCAAGTTGAGTGAAAAGTAACTCAAGTTTGAGTGAACAGGTACATTTCAATCAAACTTGAGTGAAACAGTTCACTCAATTTTTTTTAGAGAGTAGTGCAGCACTTTGCTCTCCTGCGATCACGGTACTAGACGCTTGCCTTCGGTCACATCCTCTCTACACATACGATACCCGATGGAACATACACACAATCTCAAAATGAACATGAAGTCCACGTCTACGGCCCAACACGCGCTATTATTATTATCATGTAGGGTCATGTCTCCAGCCAGACAAGGATATATTACATGCTAATATCTCAAGTACTTTTATGAGAGTTTTATTTTTATTGAGAGAGGTAGGGAATTAAAGATGCGGACAACAATACGGGAATAACTTCCTTGTGTGTGATAGTAATCAAGCTGAATATATTTTCCAATCTAAAACAGGCCAAATCAGATTTTTCTAGAAGTTTACATACTGAAATATCAGCCTCGAAAACATTACGATGCTCCGTTGTATTAAAATGGAGATACGATTGATCAAAATGTGCTCCTCGGCTTGATTGGGTATTTTCGAGGCTTTTACAGTGAGGATTTTCTCTTGTAGCAAAAATATTACACTTCAAACCAAAATAATTTTTTCACACAATATATTAGGAAGTTTGTTTGTTGGAAAGAACAACGAATGCCTTTTGGTTTGATGTGTCATTGCTACAAGAGAAAACCCTTCAGGAAAATGCCCAAAAATAAGCCCGGGAGCACATTTGATCAATGATATCTCCATTTTTAAATATTACATGGTAGGTATTGGAGTGAAAAAAAATCGGTTTTATTACCTTCAGACACAAAGGAGTTTTTCTTATGTAAACGTCACATATCCTTTGGCGTCGCGTTCAGTTATTGTTATTGATCCGTGTGTGGTTCACATGTATATGTAAACAGGAGTTGCTGTGTGACTAAAATCCTATTGTCGGGTAAAAATGTAGAAAAGAAGACTTCGGCCAATCCCTGATCATTTCATCCTGAAGTTCCTCGTTTAACTCGAATATAGTCAACAAAATCCGACTGGGCATATATTTTGGTTGAAGAGAAACGCTCTGCCTTGAAGCTGAATTATTGAGACAGGCTTTTTAACGAGCTAAATGAGGACGGTATCTGAAACATAAATACATACCTCTGGTTTCTCTCTGGTGACTGGTTGCTGGCAGTGTTTCGGAAACCTGGACCGATGGATCCGCTGAGATAAAAAAATATGTTCATAAAACCCATCAATACTTCCTCGTATGACGTATTACTAACCATTCAGTACGACACTTGCTATGTGGGTTCAATGACCATGACATATATATATGTGGGTTCAGTGACTATGACATATCTGTGTGGCTTCAGTGACCATGACATATCTATGTGGGTTCAATGACCATGACATATATATGTGGGTTCAATGACCATGACATATATATATGTGGGTTCAGTGACTATGACATATCTGTGTGGCTTCAGTGACCATGACATATCTATGTGGGTTCATTGGCCATGACATATCTATGTGGGTGCATTGATCATGACATATCTATGTGGGTTCAGTGACTATGACATATCTATGTGGCTTCAGTGACCATGACATATCTATGTGGGTTCAGTGACAATGACATATATATATGTGGGTTCAATGACCATGACATATCTGTGTGGATTCACTGATCATGACATATCTGTGTGGCTTCAGTGACCATGACATGTCTATGTGAGTTCAGTGACTATAACATATCTGTGTGGGTTCACTGATCATGACATATATATGTGGGTTCACTGATCATGACATATCTGTGTGGCTTCAGTGACCATGACATATCTATGTGGGTTCAATGACCATGACATATCTATGTGGGTTCAATGATCATGACATATCTATGTGGGTTCAGTGACCATGACATATATATGTGGGTTCAGTGACTATAACATATCTGTGTGGGTTCACTGATCATGACATATCTGTGTGGGTTCAGTGACCATGACATATATATATGTGGATTCAGTGACTATAACATATATATGTGTGTTCAATGACCATGACATATCTGTGTGGGTTCAGTGACTATAACATATCTGTGTGGGTTCACTGATCATGACATATATATGTGGGTTCAATGACCATGACATATCTGTGTGGGTTCACTGATCATGACATATCTGTGTGGCTTCAGTGACCATGACATATCTATGTGGGTTCAGTGACTATAACATATATGTGTGGGTTCACTGATCATGACATATATATGTGGGTTCAATGACCATGACATATATATGTGGGTTCACTGATCATGACATCTGTGTGGCTTCAGTGACCATGACATATCTATGTGGGTTCAATGACCATGACATATCTATGTGGGTTCAATGATCATGACATATCTGTGTGGGTTCCGTGACCATGACATATATATATGTGGGTTCAGTGACTATAACATATATGTGTGGGTTCACTGATCATGACATATCTGTGTGGGTTCAGTGACCATTACATATATATATGTGGGTTCAGTGACTATAACATATATATGTGGATTCACTGATCATGACATATCTGTGTGGGTTCACTGATCATGACATATCTATGTGGGTTCAGTGATCATGACATAGCTATGTGGGTTCAGTGATCATGACATATCTATGTGGGTTTATTGAGCATGACCATGACATATCTGTGTGGGTTCAGTGACTAACATATCTGTGTGGGTTCACTGATCATGACATATATATGTGGGTTCGATGACCATGACATATCTGTGTTGGTTCAGTGACTATAACATATCTGTGTGGGTTCACTGATCATGACATATCTGTGTGGGTTCACTGATCAAGACATATCTGTGTGGGTTCATCGATCATGACATATCTATGTGGGTTCAATGACCATGACATATCTAACGTGGGTTCAGTGACTATACATATCTGTGTGGGTTTAGTGATCATGACATATATGTGTGGGTTCAGTGACTATAACATATAACATATCTGTGTGGGTTCACTGATCATGACATATATGTGGGTTCAATGACCATGACATATCTGTGTGGGTTCAGTGACTATAACATATCTGTGTTGGTTCACTGATCATGACATATCTGTGTGGGTTCACTGATCATGACATATCTGTGTGGGTTCACTGATCATGACATATCTATGTGGGTTCACTGATCATGACATACCTATGTGGGTTCAATGACCATGGCATATCTATGTGGGTTCAGTGACTATAACATATCTGTGTGGTTTCAGTGATCATGACATATCTCTGTGGGTTCAGTGACTATAACATATCTGTGTGGGTTCACTGATCATGACATAAGGATGAGGGTTCAATGACCATGACATATCTGTGTGGGTTCAGCGACTATAACATATCTGTGTGGGTTCAGTGACCATGACGTATATATGTGGGTTCAGTGACTATAACATATCTGTGTGGGTTCACTGATCATGACATATCTGTGTGGGTTCACTGATCATGACATATCTATGTGGGTTCAGTGATCATGACATAGCTATGTGGGTTCAGTGACCATGGCATATCTATGTGGGTTCATTGACCATGACATATCTATGTGGGTTCATTGAGCATGACCATGACATATCTCTGTGGGTTCAGTGACTAACATATCTGTGTGGGTTCACTGATCATGACATATATATGTGGGTTCAATGACCATGACATATCTGTGTGGGTTCAGTGACTATAACATATCTGTGTGGGTTCACTGATCATGACATATCTGTGTGGGTTCACTGATCAAGACATATCTGTGTGGGTTCACTGATCATGACATATCTATGTGGGTTCAATGACCATGACATATCTATGTGGGTTCAGTGACTATAACATATCTGTGTGGGTTCAGTGACCATGACATATATATGTGGGTTCAGTGACTATAACATATAACATATCTGTGTGGGTTCACTGATCAAGACATATCTGTGTGGGTTCACTGATCATGACATATCTATGTGGGTTCAATGACCATGACATATCTATGTGGGTTCAGTGACTATAACATATCTGTGTGGGTTCACTGATCGTGACATATCTGTGTGGGTTCACTGATCAAGACATATCTGTGTGGGTTCACTGATCATGACATATCTATGTGGGTTCAATGACCATGACATATCTGTGTGGGTTCAGCGACTATAACATATCTGTGTGGGTTCAGTGACCATGACGTATATATGTGGGTTCAGTGACTATAACATATCTGTGTGGGTTCACTGATCATGACATATCTGTGTGGGTTCAGTGACCATGACATATCTATGTGGGTTCATTGACCATGACATATCTATGTGGGTTCAATGACCATGACATATCTATGTGGGTTCAATGATCATGACATATCTGTGTGGGTTCAGTGACCATGACATATATATATGTGGGTTCAGTGACTATAACATATCTGTGTGGGTTCAATGACCATGACATATCTGTGTGGGTTCAGTGACTATAACATATCTGTGTGGGTTCACTGATCATGACATATCTGTGTGGGTTCAGTGACCATGACATATATATATGTGGGTTCAGTGACTATAACAAATATATGTGGGTTCAATGACCATGACATATCTGTGTGGGTTCAGCGACTATAACATATCTGTGTGGGTTCAGTGACCATGACGTATATATGTGGGTTCAGTGACTATAACATATCTGTGTGGGTTCACTGATCAAGACATATATATGTGGGTTCAATGACCATGACATATCTGTGTGGGTTCAGTGACTATAACATATCTGTGTGGGTTTACTGATCATGACATATCTGTGTGGGTTCACTGATCATGACATATCTGTGTGGGTTCACTGATCATGACATATCTATGTGGGTTCACTGATCATGACTTATCTATGTGGGTTCAATGACCATGACATATCTATGTGGTTTCAGTGACTATAACATATCTGTGTGGGTTCAATGACCATGACATATATATGTGGGTTCAGTGATTATAACATATATGTGTGGGTTCACTGATCATGACATATATATGTGGGTTCAATGACCATGACATATCTGTGTGGGTTCAGTGACTATAACATATCTGTGTGGGTTCACTGATCATGACATATCTGTGTGGGTTCACAGATCATGACATATCTGTGTGGGTTCACTGATCATAACATATCTATGTGGGTTCACTGATCATGACATATCTATGTGGGTTCAATGACCAGCACATATCTATGTGGGTTCAGTGACTATAACATATCTGTGTGGGTTCAGTGACCATGACATGTATATGTGGGTTCAGTGACTATAACATATCTGTGTGGGTTCACTGATCATGACATATATATGTGGTTTCAATGACCATGACATATCTGTGTGGGTTCAGTGACTATAACATATCTGGGTGGGTTCAGTGACCATGACATATATATGTGGGTTCAGTGACTATAACATATCTGTGTGGGTTCAGTGACCATGACATATATATGTGGGTTCAGTGACTATAACATATATGTGTGGGTTCACTGATCATGACATATATATGTGGGTTTAATGACCATGACATATCTGTGTGGGTTCAGTGACTATAACATATCTGTGTGGGTTCACTGATCATGACATATCTGTGTGGGTTCACAGATCATGACATATCTGTGCGGGTTCACTGATCATGACATATCTATGTGGGTTCACTGATCATGACATATCTATGTGGGTTCAATGACCAGCACATATCTATGTGGGTTCAGTGACTATAACATATCTGTGTGGGTTCAGTGACCATGACATGTATATGTGGGTTCAGTGACTATAACATATCTGTGTGGGTTCACTGATCATGACATATATATGTGGGTTCAATGACCATGACATATCTGTGTGGGTTCAGTGACTATAACATATCTGGGTGGGTTCAGTGACCATGACATATATATGTGGGTTCAGTGACTATAACATATCTGTGTGGGTTCAGTGACCATGACATATATATGTGGGTTCAGTGACTATAACATATCTGTGTGGGTTCACTGATCATGACATATCTGTGTGGGTTCACTGATCATGACATATCTATGTGGATTCAGTGATCATGACATGGATATGTGGGTTCAGTGATCATGACATATCTATGTGGGTTCATTGAGCATGACATATCTATGTGGTTCAGTGACCCTGACATATCTATCTGGGTTCAGTGACCATGACATATCTATATGGGTTCAATGACCATGACATATCTATGTGGGTTCAGTGACCATGACATATCTATGTGGATTCATTGACCATGACATATCTATGTGGGTTCAGTGACCATGACATATCTATGTGGGTTCAGTGACCATGACATATCTATGTGGGTTCAATGACCATGACATATCTATGTGGCTTCAAGGACCATGACATATCTATGTAGGTTCAGCGACCATAACATATCTATGTGGGTTCAGTGACCATGATATATCTATGTGGGTTCAGTGACCATGACATATCTATGTGGGTTCAATGACCATGACATATCTATGTGGGTTCAATGACCATGACGTATATATGTGGGTTCAGTGACTATAACATATCTGTGTGGGTTCACTGATCATGACATATCTGTGTGGGTTCAGTGACCATGACATATATATATGTGGGTTCAGTGACTATAACAAATATATGTGGGTTCAATGACCATGACATATCTGTGCGGGTTCAGTGACTATAACATATCTGTGTGGGTTCACTGATCAAGACATATATATGTGGGTTCAATGACCATGACATATCTGTGTGGGTTCAGTGACTATAACATATCTGTGTGGGTTTACTGATCATGACATATCTGTGTGGGTTCACTGATCATGACATATCTGTGTGGGTTCACTGATCATGACATATCTATGTGGGTTCACTGATCATGACTTATCTATGTGGGTTCAATGACCATGACATATCTATGTGGGTTCAGTGACTATAACATATCTGTGTGGGTTCAGTGACCATGACATATATATGTGGGTTCAGTGATTATAACATATATGTGTGGGTTCACTGATCATGACATATATATGTGGGTTCAATGACCATGACATATCTGTGTGGGTTCAGTGACTATAACATATCTGTGTGGGTTCACTGATCATGACATATCTGTGTGGGTTCACAGATCATGACATATCTGTGTGGGTTCACTGATCATAACATATCTATGTGGGTTCACTGATCATGACATATCTATGTGGGTTCAATGACCAGCACATATCTATGTGGGTTCAGTGACTATAACATATCTGTGTGGGTTCAGTGACCATGACATGTATATGTGGGTTCAGTGACTATAACATATCTGTGTGGGTTCACTGATCATGACATATATATGTGGGTTCAATGACCATGACATATCTGTGTGGGTTCAGTGACTATAACATATCTGGGTGGGTTCAGTGACCATGACATATATATGTGGGTTCAGTGACTATAACATATCTGTGTGGGTTCAGTGACCATGACATATATATGTGGGTTCAGTGACTATAACATATATGTGTGGGTTCACTGATCATGACATATATATGTGGGTTTAATGACCATGACATATCTGTGTGGGTTCAGTGACTATAACATATCTGTGTGGGTTCACTGATCATGACATATCTGTGTGGGTTCACAGATCATGACATATCTGTGCGGGTTCACTGATCATGACATATCTATGTGGGTTCACTGATCATGACATATCTATGTGGGTTCAATGACCAGCACATATCTATGTGGGTTCAGTGACTATAACATATCTGTGTGGGTTCAGTGACCATGACATGTATATGTGGGTTCAGTGACTATAACATATCTGTGTGGGTTCACTGATCATGACATATATATGTGGTTTCAATGACCATGACATATCTGTGTGGGTTCAGTGACTATAACATATCTGGGTGGGTTCAGTGACCATGACATATATATGTGGGTTCAGTGACTATAACATATCTGTGTGGGTTCAGTGACCATGACATATATATGTGGGTTCAGTGACTATAACATATCTGTGTGGGTTCACTGATCATGACATATCTGTGTGGGTTCACTGATCATGACATATCTATGTGGATTCAGTGATCATGACATGGATATGTGGGTTCAGTGATCATGACATATCTATGTGGGTTCATTGAGCATGACATATCTATGTGGTTCAGTGACCCTGACATATCTATCTGGGTTCAGTGACCATGACATATCTATATGGGTTCAACGACCATGACATATCTATGTGGGTTCGGTGACCATGACATATCTATGTGGATTCATTGACCATGACATATCTATGTGGGTTCAGTGACCATGACATATCTATGTGGGTTCAGTGACCATGACATATCTATATGGGTTCAATGACCATGACATATCTATGTGGCTTCAAGGACCATGACATATCTATGTAGGTTCAGCGACCATAACATATCTATGTGGGTTCAGTGACCATGACATATCTATGTGGGTTCAGTGACCATGACATATCTATGTGGGTTCAATGACCATGACATATCTATGTGGGTTCAATGACCATGACATATCTATGTGGGTTCAGTGACCATGACATATCTATGTGACTTTAGTAGCCATGACAGTAGCTATGACGCCATTGACGCTGAACGTCCCAAATAACGATGTGCGACTCAGTCTTGGCCACATACACTTTCCGAGTCACATATATGTGGCTATCCACATGCATTTTTTCCACGTATAATCCCACAGCCGACTATCCACTCGGGTCCTTCCAAGGTTAAATAGCCATTAAGAATACGAGCTTAACCCACCTACTGCGCTCAGGGGCATGTCCCCACCCCAGGGGATCTGAAACGACCCTCATACGCCACGGATTAAGAAGTGAAACCCACATGAGCCGACCCTTAAGAAGTGAAACCCACATGAACCAATCCTCATACGCCACGGATTTCACCCCATGGCTCATTCACCCCCATGGGTTAGTTTATAGGGATAGAGAGATCGTGTGCCCTTTCTATACTACTCATCGCGCATGCGCAGTCGACCCATTCTAGTGTAGGGTGCAATCCTGGCCCATGGAATCTCAGGTAGCGAAAACCCCAGGTCTCGCGACCCACCCTATCCCGCGCCACACCTATAGGGATAGGGAGATCGCGTGCCCTTTCTATACTACTACTCATCGCGCATGCGCAGTCGACCCATTCTATTGCAGGGTGAAAGCCTGGCCCATGGAATCTCAGGTAGCGAAAACCCCAGATCTCTCGCCCCAGCCTATCCCGCGCCACACCTATGCGACCCGCTTTGCAGTGAGTAAAGTGGAGGAGGAGGAGGAGGAGGAGGAGGAGGAGTAGGTGAGTAAAGTGGAGGAGTAGGACACGCCACGGATTCTACTAGGGAGATATGGTCCGACTACCCGAGATCATCCTGGGCTATATTTACCATTAGCTTTTATATGAAGTTACCCTATCATAAATTACCCCAAATTCCACATGGATATAATCATGGTCATGAGAATAAATTAAGGGAACAAAGCAAAATATTACTCACCTGTTGGTGTACCTGTACGGCCAAGTATTCCTTGAATTTCTTCTTCTGAAGTTTTAACAAAGTTCAGTGCTTCGAATAGCTTGGCACCGTCAAGAATACGCTTTAACTCGTAGTAATTCCCTACACTGATTTGGTCACGCGATTCCAGTTTCTGGAGCACTTCAGTGGTATTGCGAAATTTGGATATTTCACCTGGTTGAAGACCTGCACATACCAGCATACAGGCGAAGCGTATGTATTCGTCTGTATCTACAGCTATACGATCGTGAAGCCCAAGAAACATTATCTGCTGAAGCTCTTTCGCTCGTAGTGGAATATCACTCCCACACATTGTGGAAATTTGCCTTTGCTCAGCGTTTTTTCTTCAAATTTCACCCTACTAGAAGAATCCCGGTACATTCTCTGGTGAAAGTTTACATTTTGGGTCTTAAGTTTGAGTCTCACACGACGACATCAAAGGCTGCAAAGTTAATGCTGTGTCGAACTGCTATTAATTATATAGCATGTGTGTTACTTAACTGTCCGTAATTGTGTATGACATGTCCACATACCATGACAATATTTCAATATGACAACTGCCCGTAATTGAGCATATGTTGTCTACATACAATGACAATATGTCAATATGACAACTGTCGGGTATTGTATGAGATGTCCACTTACATTGGCAACAGGTGAATATGACAACTGTCGGTAATTGAATATGAAATGTCCTCATACATTGGCAATATACCAATATGACAACTGTCCGTAACTAAGTATGAAAAGTCCATTTACAGTGATAATCAACATAACAACTCTTAGTATCAAATATGAGATGTCCACATACAGTGGCAATACGTCAATATGACAACTGTCCGTATTAAGTAAGAGATGTCCATATACAGTGAAAATATGTCAATATGATTATAAAATGCCACATTCAATGACAATATGAGAACTCTCCGTAACTGAGTATGAAATTTCCACATACAGTGACAACCAATATGACAACTGTTCGTATTAAGTATGAAATATCCACACACAATGACATTATATCAATATGACAACTGCTCGTATTAAGTGTGAGATGTCCACATACAGTGACAATATGTCAATTTGACAACTGTCCGTGTTAAGTAAGAAATGTCCACGTACAGTGAAAATATGTCAATATGAGTATGAAATATCCATATAGAATGACAATATGACAACTGTCCGTAATTGACCATATGTCAATAAGACAATCGTCCGTAATTAAGTACTGGTGTGAGATGTCCACCATCCACCCATCAGTTGGATGTAGTTCACTGTAATTCGTCTCGATCTTCTCCGATATTAAACTATGTGGTGGGCATATTCTTCAATAATTTACCGGAAGATCATCTGGTTTCTGGACATGAATTTTGAACTTTTCAGAGAAACGAATATCTTTTCTTGTCCTTGGCAGCTTTCCGGCGACATATCCGCTGCATAGTTATATAGTCTGATTCTGGACAGTAGGACCACATATGGAATCTGCAAGTAATAAAATCAACAGGATGCTGAGATGATAATAACTATATGTATGTACCAGACTATTCATTATCCCAAATCAGTAGTAGTCAAAGGGGATCTTTGGTCGTATTTAGGGGCAAATAACTCTCGCTGTGCCGCCACGTGACCGGAAGTGACCTTTGACCCCTGCGCGCATAATACCGGATAAAAATGGTGCGCAGGGTTCAAAGATCACTCCCGGTCACGTGACGGTCCAGCAAGAGTCATTTCGTGGGTGAATACGTTCAGCCGATGGAGTGACCGATCAGTTTAGCCACGAAGAACGTAACATTGGTGACCCTGTCCACTGTCCACTTGGTGTTGAGACGTTGTTGACGGTCCCATTCCAATGGATCCACGGTCTCTATTTGGGTCAGGACCGCCTCTAGTGACGCACGATTGGTGATGTTGAAAGCATGGTCGTACATGTGGTTGTTGTTGTCGGATCATGGACCAATGACGTCGGTAGATGTCGCCCACTGGATGGTCTTCGGGTAAGAGATCGCTGGGAGCATTTATGGGGTCGTCAACGAAGTATACTTTGCCCTCCATGTCGTACAAAATCTGGCCCAAGGTCTTGTCGTTCGAATCTGACTGTTGAACTAGGGCGACATCATCATTCGCCCTCGTGCGATGGGTGGGAGTTCCCGCTGTCTCGATATGACTGGCTTGTCGGCTTTGACACTCTCATCGACTGTCTTTTGCTTGGAATAACCGCCGTCGTGACCATACAGTTGGTGCCTTGCATCTTCGTTTTTATCGCTTCAAGATCAATTCCCTTGTTGTTTTCAACGATCTGCGACGTCAATTTTTCCCTTTTTGGCTCTTTTTTTTAATTAGGTCTTTGGATTATGGACGCCAAAATTCTTTAATGGACGACTGCTAAATATTGAATGACTGACCAAACGCTTGTATGTTATGGTTTGTGACAGCGTATTTTTTCATGATGCCTGAGTATACCACTTTTTGCTTGAAAATGACCAAATTTATTGACTCTCACCTTCCACATCTCTCTTTAGTTCTGCAATAACGGTATTAATTTAAAAAATACGTTGCGGTGTGAAAGAAACGGGGGTCCCTAGAGACCAGTGTCCGGTATCCTATGCTTTACCTAGGGCGGACTCTGATATCCAAGTGACGCCTTTCAGATGTCAGTGTCCGGGCTGGGTTAAATCATAGCAAGCAGACACACATATCTGGGGGACCACTGTTTCTCTTACACCGGGTCCAGAAATCTTACCTGTGGGGAGACACACTACCATCACAAGAAGTGAACGTAAGTTGTCCAGAGAATTGTTCTCTACGCGTACTCTATCCACGGGAGTACACAGGCAATTTTTCACAGACATGTACTGAGCTGTACACTACTGAACGGTACTGCACCGAAAGGCCCACCATACATGTGAGTACTGAGCTGTAACTGAACCGTTCCTGTTTGGTAATCACAGGTCAGTACATGTCAGTTAGCAACAGCCTGGTTCCAAGAGGTAACTGAGCAGTACTGCACAGTAACAGGTTGGTTACTGTTCAGTTACCATGCAGTACTGTTTAGTTTGTTCTTTGTGGTACTGACCAGTATCCAATCAGTACTGACCAGTTACTGAGTGATACTGTGTGGATACGGGTCAGTACTGAATGGTACTGTGATTGAGATGTACCGTTCCGGGCCCTTTCTTGCGGTTACCATTCAGTTACCACACGGTACCAACATGTGGAAATTTGGCTGTGTATATGGTACTTTCCGAGTGACACTCTGGTGCGACTGGCCTACATCTGAACGGATGACGGAATACGGCATATTTTATTGGAATAGTCAAATAGCCCCACAGAATGCCTGGAGGCACGTTTAAATAAGAAATCTCGAGGAAATCAAACACGGAACCAGTTCATACAGAGAATGGGTAATTTTGAGTCATTCTATCTTTTATCACCCAGCCAGCCGTTTGTATCCTGCTGATAACGTTCATTTGTTTGTTTAAAATCCCAATGTGCCTCCGATAATACGGACAAGCTCCACCTTTTCCGTCTGTAGTTTATTTCATGAATGAGTGTATGTAAGAAAATGAAATGAAAGATGAAATTGCCTGGCTTCTAATTTGCTCAAATATGGGTATGTATAGAGAGGACATGAGGTCATGAATGAGATCCAGTGCTTTTTAAAATTACGACTTGGTTTAATGGTAATGCCAAACTCATATTCTGCCATGGTACGGATTTTTCAGACGAATCATGGCTGAAGATGGTGCTTTTTCGTGGTAAAAGTTTTAGGAGAGAACTAAAAATACACTTCATTGCAGAGTGATTTTATTTCCCAGAAATCGCTGAGAGCGCATCTCGGGCGATCTAGACCCCAAGAGCTTTCGAGGCCTAGGCGGCCCCTGGACCCCCCCCCCCCCCACCAATCATGATTTGCTTCCAACGGCCCTGACAAATGAGAGCATGCGCACTGCAAAATAAAGGCATATGTGCAAACTGATTTTGAACTTTAGCATCCCACTGGGTGGATGTTTGGTCGGAATATCGTCATTCTGCGCATGCGCAATAGACAAAGTGTATTGAAATAGACGTTTTTGGATCTAGGGGAGCCACTAATGAGCCGATGGAGTTGAGTGAGGTATCAATGTGAAGCCTAGGTGAGGGGGCATCCGATTGGACTAGTGCCTCGGCCGTTGTCCACATTCTGTGCATGCGCAGACAGGGAATTCTGGGAAAAGGGTGTGGAAATAGACGTGTAAGGGTTTAGGTGAGCCCCTAATGATCCTATGGTGTCGTATGAGGTCTTATTTTGAAGCTCTCGTGAGGGAGCATCCGTCTGAGCTAGTGTGTCGTTCGTTGTCAATAGTCTGCGCATGCGCAGTCTGGCCGTAGTATAGAAATAGACGTGTTGGGGTTTAGGTGGGCCGCTAGTGGGCCGATTTAATCGAGTGAGGTATCCATGTAAAGCAGTCGTGAGGGAGTCTCCAACGGGATGGATGTGACGTGGAACTGACGTCAAATAGACGTTTTGGGGTCTAGGTGGGCCACGAATGGTCCGATGGAGTCGTATGAGGTATCAATGTGAAGCATGCGTGAAGGGGCACCCAGTCATGGATGGGTGCATGTAAAATTAGGGGTATGACGTCACTTCCGGTTTGGGTGAATGGGGCGTGACCTGGGAACATGATAGGAATGCATGTACTGACCTGTCTGTGGGGTGTTTCCCGGCCCCGGCCCGGCCCGGCCATGCCCGCCCCGGCCGCAGCGCGCGCGCGCGCGGGTTACTCCGGCCGCAGCGCGCGCGCGAGCGGGCTACCCCGGCCACAGCGCGCGCGCGCGCGTGTTCTTCAGCCACACGCGCGCGCGCGTCATCACCGGCAGTGCGCGAGTGAATGTCGGGTCAAAAGGTCAAAGGTCACATCCAGGTCAAAAGGTCCAAGGTCTGCCTTTCGGCTAGGTTCGGCGACAGTGTTGCGGCATCGATATACAGAGCTTGAACCCCAAAAGGGTATTGTAAATTAACCTGGGAAGGAAGGGCAGTTCCATTTGGACCAATCAGCGGTCGAGAAAAAGAGCCAATGAGCGATCGATAAAAGAACCAATGGACGGGTACTAGAATTTTGCTCACGTCTGCGCCTGCATCTGGATACTGGGATGCTTTCGCTTTCTACCGGACTAATGTTTCGTGTACCCCGGCTGTTTCTGTATTAACAAATCCCAACCTCACTTCCCCGTCCCCGTCTGTTAATTTAAAATTATAAATGCCCAACATTTACATTATATTAAGTGTTATATTTGTAACGCCCTCAGAAAGGGTTTTACAAGGAGTTATATCCAACATTATAGTGCTGTATCAGGAGCAATACATTATACAACACTTTACAAGTTTTAACAGCCAATGAAAGGGCGGCGTTAAAGCGTGCTTCGCCGTGGTTTAAGGCAAGCCGAACTTAAAATGATACCTAATAGAACCATCTCTTTGAAGTGATCGACGGAACGACACATGGGAGTCATTACAGTCAAAACATTCACGGCTACATACAACCGAGTTCAAAGGGGATGAAATATACGACACATTGCCTGGCTTCTAATTTGCTCAAATATGGGTATGTATAGAGAGGTCATGAGGTCATGAATGAGATTCAGCGCTTTTTAAAATTACGACTTGGTTTAATGGTAATGCCAAACTCATATTCTGCCATGGTACGGATTTTTCAGACGAATCATGGCTGAAGATGGTGCTTTTTCGTGGTAAAAGTTTTTGGAGAAAACTAAAAATACACTTCATTGCAGAGGGATTTTATTTCCCAGAAATTGCTGAGAGCGCATCTCGGGCGATCTAGACCCCAGGAGCTTTCGGGGCCTAGGCGGCCCCTGGGCCCTCGCCTAAAGTGCTATGATAGTAGCCCCCCCACCAATCATGATTTGCTTCCACCGGCCCTGACAAATGAGAGCATGCGCACTGCAAAATAAAGGCATATGTGCAAACTGACTAGTATTCAGGAACTTACGTCTTCGGATTTCAAGTTAAATACTACACTAACGTTCCGTCAACTCGTATAGTGTTCGACTTGGTATATGCGAGGATGAGGAACTTAGAACATCCCCTTCCATATATCCTGTTTTTCCAATGTTATACACATCCAGGAACCGGAAATTAATTGATAGAGGATGATTGCAGGATTATAATAACGCTAATTACAAGCGTCTAGTCCGTCATTCATAATCCAGCCGTCGTCCATTAGAGAATATCCGCGTCCATAATCCAAAGACCTATTCCATTTTCCACATAACAGTATTAGCACCAAAATCAAAAGGACAATCATAGTATACATAAACCTAGGCTTGTTTCCTGCAAGAGAGAAGCGGTCAACAGTTTTCAATGATGCCGGCAAGACATGTTGATGTTCCAAAAATATCAAATCCGTATCGCTGATCAGTATTCTTAATCCATAATATTCGTTATAGAGTCGACATCTAGAAAAAAGATGTATCTCAGTCACGCTTTGATTGTGACTGTTCATATGAGTACCATGAGGATCTTGAAGTACATGGGTTCATACGGCCCCTAGCCCCGGGTTAAGCGGAATTAGACACAAGTTACGAAACGTAGTGCCATAGATCTTGCACGCTACGTTCGTATTTTGCTATCAGCATGCGATAAGTATCGCCAAATTTGAGAAACTTTGAGTGGAGGCGCTTGGTGGAATAGCCCTGTTTTATAAGTTTCTGCAACAATGTTTTCTGACGTTGATTAAAATCATCACATTTAACACAGGATCTAGCAAATGCTACTAAGCGAGATATGTATACGCCATATGCAGGTCCCACTGGAATATTACTATCCAGAAAGGGATAGTTTACGATGTCGAAATTGTAATCATCTCTTTTATCATAAAGTCGACGAGAGAGAATGCCCGCTTCATTTTTATAGAGGTGGAGATCTAAATAAGATGTGCCTGTAGGGCTATCTGTAGTTTCCTTCAAATCCAATGAAGGTGGATATATATCCTTCACTGCGTCATTTATATAGCGATTATCCACAGCGCGAAGATCGTCTATATAGCGTTTGGTGAATGAGAAGGAGCGTTCAGATGAATGCTGTTGATCACAGGCATGACAAATACCAATCAATGCCAATCATTTCTATGATTCCCAGACATCGATATATAAAAAACCCTATAGGCTCTAGTTTATATACAGTTTGATTTATATTCATATTTCTTTGTTCTACAGGAAACAAATCCGAAGACTTTTCCTGGTTTCTAACACCAAAATCCTAACTCTCCGTCTGACTCTGGCCCGTGTTTATTCGATGATGTAATATGACTGAACATAAGGATAAAAGCTGGTCTATCATTGTAAGTATTCTGTTGAAGTATCTTACTTCAACATTTATCAACAGAACAGGAGTTATGAATAAGTATCAGACAGAATAGAAGAGCAATTGTTTGTAGAAAGAACAGGCTTTGAATGGATCGGTTTTTGAAAGCGCCTGCATATAGTCATATTCATAAGAGAACAGATACAGGTCGGCCAACAGGGGTGCACAATTAGTACCCATTGGAATACCTATATGTTGCTGATATATTGTGTTGCCAAATTTCACATAGATATTTTTAATGAGAAATTCAAGCAACTCTATAAACAAAGAAACATCCCATGAATGATATCTCTTGTATGTAGTAGAGCTAAAGAATGCTTTATGGCTTCCGACATTAATATATCTACGATCAGTTTTCTTGAACACAGATACAATTAATGAACTTATACGGTGAATAAGGTCCTGATGAGGGATTGTAGCATAGAGAGTCGAGAAATCCCATGTGGATACATGTCTGTACGGTATGTGACCTTTAGCATCAAGTTCTTCCGTAAGACATTTTGAGTTTTTCAATATCCACATACATTCAACGCCAGAGTTCTTAGAAATAGTGGCGCAATACCTTTCCCAAAATGCTTTTACCTCCTGAAGGGCCCTCGTCAATAGGGTTGAAGGAAGCTTGGTGGTGCAGCTTCTAGAACCAGCTATGAATCTAGCTTTGTATGGTGATTTATGCATTTTGGGAGTCCAGTATATTTTTGCTATGTCGTTATGATTGGTTGGAAGACAAATACCTCTTTCCCTGAGAAACTTTTTGTGATTGTTAAATAAATCTTCCAGAGTAAATGCAGTTTGGGAGTAAGTAGACGTATTTGATGAAGATATGTCTACACTCAATTCTTTAACCAGCACCTGGTAATAGTAATATTTACATATGAATATTATATTGTTCGGAGCTTTGTCTGCTGGGACTATGACGAATTTACTCTGGAGATTTGCTAGAACTTCTTGCGAATTGAGGTTTCTCAGAACTTGTTTTGCTTGGGGAAGAGTACTTCTGTCAATATGGCAGATTGTTTCAACGACCTTGCTCTTGGTGAGGTCCAGCCAATCAGCGAGTACTGTAGGTTCAACTTTTTCTCGCTTAGACCAATCAATAACGTACTGTTCCAATGCAGACAGGACTATCTTCTGGTCGGCCTTCAGATTTATTCTTCTTGGCTTTAGGTCCCTTCATCAGGAGTAATTTCAGATCCTTATCACTCACCACATCAAGGTCACCAGTCACAATATGTTTGCATGGTGTATAGATAAAGTTCGACGATTCACAATCACAACCATAGCCTCCTGACGTGTATAAGTTCCAGTTAAACTCCTGGACAGCATTGGAGTAATTGAATATTTTGGTGGCTATAGATTTAGTGTACGTATAGGAAATGCAAGGAGGTTCTGTGAACTTAAAATAGTTTGGTACAGCGTTGCGTACCTCTGGATCATTCAGGATTCGAGGTAAATTAATGATGTCCAGTCCTTTATCTAAGTAGGTGAGTTTCAAGAAAAGCCGATCTTGAGAGGTTTCGATTATGTTCACTGGACGATACAACCGAAAATACGCTATATCTTGACATACTTTAATGATTTTTTACGGTATTATATTTCCTGAAGACGCAGATTGTTGTATTTGATAATGGTTAGCAATAATGCATGTATAAAATATCTATCGATAGTGACATATTCAATATCGATTACACTGTAAACTGATGTGTTCAATTATTGAACGCGTAAATTGTAACACTTATTGAACGCGTAATTGTGTTCAAATTGTTAACTTCAATGTTCTATTTTGAACTTTAGCATTCAAACCATTAACGCAGGTATTCAAATGCAGAACGCATTACGAACATATGTGTACATTATTTTAACACACGCATTCAAAGTTTGAACAATAGCATTCTAAACTCTAACATAAGTGTTCACAACTTCAATACGCGTATCCAATCTTGAACACTCTCAAAACACGTCGGCGTCCGATTTTTTACAGTGTATCAAGTTGTAGATATTTATTCCACGTAGTTATTGCATATTACAGGCCTAAGTTTGAAGGGTAATTTGTTACCATTTATATACAAGTAAACGTAAAGTTATGTCCTTCTGGGCAATAATTACGCAGAACCATATGCGTCAAATCCGAACGAATAAATGTCCAGAAAGAGCAAGGTTCTTGTTTCGGATATTGACATACATGTATATGCATATACTTTTGTGCGCACTTCATGTTGTTTTCTCGGCACCCGGCGGGCGTTAAATGACATCATTATTCCCTGTTCTCTTCCCTCTAGAAGCAGTCTCTGAAACCATCCTAAGTACTTTTTATGGACACGGATAGACGCACAGTGTTATGATACTATTCAAATCATGTTCCTGGCCCTCAATAGGACGTGAAATACCCTTTCCGACTTTTTACGGTTTCAAGTAACTGTCTCGATCCCATAGCTATGATGGCCGAGAGGGGCTAGCTAAATGCATTCACAGATTCCCAGTGATGCCGATTGGACCAAAATTTTTGACAAAAACTGTCATGTTGGCTGCACGTTGAACACAAACAAACACACAAAATACATTCTTCATACAGAAAACATCCGAACCGTTACTGAATCAGATGGAATGTTTTATGCATGTTGTCACCAGCGGAGTTTTCTCGTATTTCTAATATCATAACTGGTCAAATTGCACAAACAGATCGAGCACTATTCTCTATGTTTAAGTCATGATATATTATGTGCTTGTATTGTATAACCAGGTGAGTGAGTGAATTAATATGGTTTATTATTCCGCTTCAGACAAAATCGTCCAATGAAAACGAGCGATCACGGTCACATGTTCGCCCGATATTTTTCCATCCACCATCGTCGATTGTAATTCGTAGTGAGTAACTAGGTTATCTCCCTTTACAGTAGTCCCTTCTCAAAGCACTCGAGTCGGCTCAACCACCTCGCTGGGGGTCTAATAATATCCCAGCCACCAGTCAGATTTTTGGACTGCATTCCGGGCCGCGCGCAAATCGCCGGATGTGACATCACATATAGTAAAATAGATGTTTGCCGAACATTTCGATTACTTTTCAAGTCTGCATAATACCTCTGTTGACCTAGCGTTAAAAAGAATTATCTGGAGATTATTTCCCGTTTATCTGGACAGAGCATATGAAAAGTAGTTCGATCATGTGGAAAACTGAAGGAGTTGTTCGACAGGATTCAAACTGAACCGTGCGTACGTGGGTTTTCCCCTATACTTCATAGCAACGTATTAAAGGTCAACTTCCGCTATATTGGAGGCAGGGATGATAAATGAGCCTGTGAAATGGAGCATGCGCTGTGGGGAGGTCACATTCGCAGCTTGTGAGTTCTGGGGCTAGATTGTGTAATTCGTGGTGAGTAACTAGGTTATCTCCCTTCACAGTAGTTCCTTCTCAAAGCCCTCGCGTCGGTTGCCTCGCGTCGTTTAAACCTCGCTGAGATTCATTTTGAAGCGTACAACAAGTATGTGTAATAAAGGTGAGCTTCAGCAGTTGTACTTCTAAATTAGATAGCATTCATTTTGTGAACAGCTCGTATTTTATCGTAATCAGTAATTATGAAGGCCCAGGAATGTTGCAAATGTGTTAGGACCAAAGTTGTTCACAAGAAATCTTTTCTCATAGAATTTCAGTGAGATAAATTCGTTTTACGGTTTGTCAGTGACCCAACATAGAAATACATGGGGTCAGTGACATTCATATTGGGCTCGGCTGATGCCTCGCCCAATATAAATTTTACTGACCCCATATATTTCTGTATTGGGTCACTGACATCCCGTGTAACTAATAACGTCGCTTTCAACTGTATTTCACTCATATCACGACGTTGGGTCCTATCCCTTTTCACACCCGAGAACTCGACGGTGCCTCTTACGACAAAATGTCTGAGAAGCTGAAGCATATTCTTACCGTGACCTGCGGTGATCTAATATCTGGCACCTTCAGTCCATCGTCCTTAACTGCCTTTTTTTCTTTTTTTTTTGACTGTTTTCCTAGCAATTTTGTCGAGCTTCGAATTCCATATAAACACAAATATTGTTTTCCGTAATTCGTCGATTAATTACTGTGACCAGAAGATTTGATAAGGATGAAAGTAGGTGATTCAATTTCGAGATCAGTAGACTTTTCAAAATAACAATCCTCCCAATGGGATTAAATAACATTTTCACCAACTTTCGATATTATTTTAATTTCTCTAATTTTGTCTTTATTTCCTCTCTACCGTCTCTGCCGGATTTAGATTGAATACCAGACGTAATATTTTAAAGGCTTCTTGAGCCCAGTCGAGGAGCCACTTTGTTATATATAGGTTTGAGTCAACCCATACCTTCCCATTCAAGCGTTTTAATGGATATTTCATAACTCCGGTGATGAACTAAATCTTTTTGTTGAAAAAAATATGCGTATAATGCCGCTTCAAATTCTGGAATACATGTATTTAAAATTCTATAATATGCAATGCTTTTCCTGAAATTTTTTCAACTGAAATGTAACTATGCGTGAATTCTTGAAAAATTTATATTTTTATCTCCATTCTCTCACATGGAATCCTTGCACCTTCTGACCAAAATATGCGTTTAAGAATGTCATCAACAGTAAAATTGTTTAACAGAAGATATTCACAAAATCGTGTTTTCTGCCGAACTGTGGGATTTTCAAATTAACGAAATTTCTAAAAGTACCATCTCAAATGAAATTTTATTATATGACGCATCTTTTCATGTTACTGACTAATTATTCAATTATTGGCAGCAAGTTTTGAAAGCTTGGAAAGTAGCAAAACTTGTGCGTTTGAGGTTTTTTGAAATAAATTAATTCATGCAAAACCCAGAATGTAAGCTCGTCAATGTTTTTTTTATCAGAGATACGAATAGATGTTAGTGCATATTTCAAATATCAATTTCTCAATAAAGGTGCATTCGATCGTGAAATATCAGATATTGATATACCGAACTATAGTTTATGAGAGCCTATCAAAATAAGTTTTGTTTTGTCATCATTCATTTCGTTTTGGAAAATTTCTCAAAAAGTTCCGAGACGTGTGTACAAACATTTTTGTGATCAAAAACATTGTTGTATCATCAGGGTCTTGTGATAATGTAAACACCTGTTCTCCAACTTTAATTCCGGTGTTATTTTTGTTATTTCGCAGCATAATTACGGCATACAATCGATAGTGCACCTCTAGGGGGATTCGCTCGCTCTTGGAGGTATAAAAGTTTCCACTTTGAGTCATCTGTCTACCTGACCGTACTTTGTGGTTCCTGAATAAAGTTCCAAACTATTATTTTATAACAAACTGTTTTTCACGAAACTTTAGGAATGCTGGTGGTTATAGTCACACAAGAACCATACTCGTATAAACCATAGTTTTGTCATTCAAGCAAATAAAGTGTGAAAGTTACTGCTCCTCACAACCTGTACACGCGCGTTTTAGGTAAAAGTTGGATAAAATACATCTAAGGGAGCAATCTAGGTAAACCAAGATGGTAAATCAGGGGAATACCATCTAGACGTAACGCTATGAAAACCTCGTGCGAAATGTTCGCCGATATTCTGCGAGATCCCATAATAAGCCAATCACGCCAATTTCTGACTTTTCTTCACGGAGATTAACATCTCGCGCGGCACAATCTTTTGATATTTTCTACCCCCTTAACAAAGGCAGACTTTTCGGCGGGAGTAAACTCTTTGACCTTCACGCATCTGTCTAGAAATGGTGCCATATTTGGATACTGTTTCCCGGTAATGTTTATTTTTGCTAGTCCACGTGCTATCGTGTGTAATTACTGTGGGCGTGATTTCAACAAGCTAGCCATTTGATTGGCTAACAAATGTGGTTCCAGATTCGCATGGGATTTATATACGGCTGAATTCAGATACAATATTCCGTGTTATTATATCTGAGATATCTAAGGGAGGTAACTGTTTTTATTTTAGCCGATTAGACAACCTGGCATATCTAAACTGCATCTAGAGGGATAAACACCACATAGCAAAATACAATTAAACGAATATCCATGATATCAAAAATCGGTGTTCAACAGTGCAGCATCTTTTTTCAAAACCTGTTCTGGTACTAATAATCACACGCATTGGATCAGCATCTTGATGTGTTCTGTGGTTATTGGGTTGTTCATTTTGACGAAAAAAGAAAGAAAGGAAACTTCAGACCCGTACACCAAAGAAAACAAATTTCGAGCGGAACCCGCCATTTTCACTCTGAGATAACCCTTCTATACCCCAAGAGCGCAGATTATCTCTTAGGTGGACACGATCGATTGTTTGCCGTGCTAATGGTCCCAATCCCTGATGACGTATTATGTCTCTCTCAGTCACGTGATGAATTGTGTATTCATTCATCTGCATGACACGTGAACACTTGTCCACAAATCTAACATCGCTTATGCAACACGAAACCAATTAAATTGTCATTGTCAACGCAAGCATTTACCGCAAGTCCTTTATGTAACCCGATACACCAAATCAAAGCTTGCTCGTGCCAGTCCAAGGACCTCGCACTGGCAATTAAGTTGATGTCATGTTACATGAGGGAGATGACAGGCTAATACCAACCATTTAATTGTCATGGATGTTGGGGGCCTGCATTGCATCAAGGGATAGAAGTGGGTTTTTAATGTCATGGATGTAGGGGCCTACGTCATCAGGTTTCAGGACAATTGCAAGTATTTCGGCGCAGAGCAAACCTAATATACGAAGAGAGTGGGTCTCTCTGACGACAGTCCCGCGATATGCTTAAAAATTTGAAGCAAACCCATTAACAATAACAAAGTATTGTGTACAGTATATTTATTGTTATTGAAAGATACAGTATAACATATATGTTATCCATATATCTGATTAATATACGGAGAGAATTCTGACCGTTTGTCTGTGTTCCACAGGTTTATACATCCAAGCGGACTTGGTACATCTGTCGCAACAGAATGGTGTCTTTTCGGATACGTGGGCACATCTGACGCGTATCCAAATGGTATCAATCTGTAACCAGCTGGGTGATCTATACGCGGTAAGACTGACCCTGGGATCGTGAGTATCCATTCTTCAGGCTACTTTCGGCAAATATATGAGGGAATTCCCCGAAATAAACATCACGTGATGTCGTCAGCCAATCAGCTAAACTCTACCGACGTAACCCCAACGTAACCAGCCATTTCCGGGGCATGTGCTGTCCTACTTGTTCAAAATTATAGATCTACAACACCTTGGATGATACGGAAGTTATTCATATCTGTATCTTTCGTAAGTTCAGACAAAATATTTTTCAAAAGTAGTATGGAACGCCTGTAATTTATCAGATTTCTCGAGTCTGATCTCCACCGGATGAAGACCGAACAGTATACGGTGAAGTATAATGGCGACACACGATTCGCAAGCAATCTTATGGATGGCGAAGTGTGCGCAAATGCCATTAACATCAGATGAGTTATTGTTTTTAGCTGATCTGTCATCACAGCTCCCGAGCTAGCGTATCCAATTCCTCTTAAGCCGGTCCAAGGGCCGTGTGGATACTTCGTTGTCTTCGCGTGAACAGCTGAAATAAAAGCGTGACTGAGATATTTAGGCTACGCTCGAGAATCCATCGTATTCTCGGGTCTGAATTTGAGATGCCGAGGAATGCTTTCCTGTAGAGTTATATGGCTGCTTTTTAGTCGCCTGTCCCACCTCTTGCATATCGCTCCAATTTGTGCTTCCGCGAAAGGGGCCATTATAGCGCCCAACATTACAAAATCAATTTGCTAAACTGACGACCGACTTTGGATTTCTTATTCCTGATTTTACATTCTAAAAAATGTGCAATGTGGCTTCCCACCTAGCTGTCAGCTTGTGCTCCTGGGGATTAACAGAGTATTTAATTTAAAATAACTTCCCAAACGTGAAAAACTCTCGCTTTTGGAAAAATGGCTTCAGGAAACGGCAAGGATGAGGGAATAGATATCCGATGATAAGATAATTCTATGTTGGGGTAAAGACCATTATCTAATGAGAACATTCATGTTAATATAAAAGTTTTGTTAGAATAAGAAGCGTGTTCATGTTAAAGGCAATTAGTAACTAGATAGAGTCGATCGAATACGATCTTGGTCCCTTTTTGCATGTTAAATAAATGAAACGTTCATTATTTATGAAGAGTATGATAAAAACTTAGGAAAAACAATTTTAACCTGGCCTCCAGGTGGTGTCACCTATACGCGCATCGGCCCAAGAACATTCACGAAAGATAACTTGATGGAAAGTACCCACATACCAAGTTTGGAAAGAATCCGTTCAGGTTTTCAGAAGTTATTGCCCGAAAACTCAATTTTAAGAAGTATATTGATCATGTTAATATTATTTTAATGATCAGTCAATGACCGCGGCTCTAGTGAATTTACGCATGTGTTTACTATCATTTCTGGGCTGCCAGATATGTTAATTCTGCGGTTTGCAGTTCGTTGAAATGTGTTCCGTGTAAATTCCATTGCTATTGTGATTCACAATTAGAATACGCGGACGGGTGGTTCGGTTTGTCTCGGGAGTGGGTGAGCCGTTTGTCCTGTATGACGTGCAGTAGTCCTTTAGCGTGTTCTATGCAAGTTAGCTAATTAGAATACGCTTAGCGGACTCTGGCTGGCTTGGCCAGTTCGTATAAATACCCGATAAACTGACACACGTATTCAGTGTGCAGTGCTGGCGGCCTATAGTTGTTTTCTATTTAGTAGTTTCTATTTTATTTCATACCATGGCGGACGAAAATGATCTGCTTATAGAAAGTGATGAGCTTTTGGTGGAAAAATGGGCTAAATCTTTCAAGATCTCTGCCGATGCCATTAAATTGTTGGCTAAGGATGGCTTTACTTCATTGGAAGCACTGCAACTTTTAGCTGAAGAAGACATAGCCTGCACAAAAATTCCGAGAGGTCAGCAAAAACTAATATTAAAAGGTGTCAAAAAACTGACTGACGAAATGGCTGTTTCGAACAGTGCCAGTAATTTTACTACTATATCTGGGACCACGGTACCTCGTAGTGACGTAACCGAGGCTGAGCGGTTAGACGACCCTTTTGTGCGCGAGATAACTGGAACCTTACGCGCTGCACAAGCTAATCTGTCGAGCGTCGGTGTCGGGCCGCCCTCCGGTCAGCCACAGAGTGCCATGAACAATGTACCCAGGGAGCAAGTTTCTTGGCAGGACCCCCACGTCTATTTGGCTTCAACTGCAAGTCGCGGTAAGAGTAACTTTTTAGATATTTTAGATTTTACCGATGGCTCTCTGTCCGCAGAAGAAGTAGTGCTAAACTCGGATGGCGGGAGCCAGATTATTTTGAAAACTGGACCACAGAGACCAAAATTAGAGAGCTTAACTGTCCCTCGGTGGTCAATTGCGAATTTGGCTATTTTATACAAATTGCAGTCCGAAGGAATCCTAGATCACTTGGGCGTGATTGACTATTTGGCATATACGTCGAGAATTTACCAGTTACTAGCCAGGTTCGAATCTGCATCTGTTTGGTTATATGACCGAGATTACAGGAAACTGCAAGGTCAACACGTATTTAGGTGGGGGACTGACGTGCCACATTTACAAACGGTTTGGCTTCAACCGCGTTTCGCGAAACAGAACAAACCATCCACTAATGGCCGCACTTTGCGTCCTCATCAGCGACAAAAAGGTCCTATGACGTCATCGGGAGAAGAGATCTGTAAAAGTTTCAACTCGCGTGGTGGATGCAAATTTGTAGATTGCAAGTTCGTGCACGCATGTTCTGTTCCCAACTGTGATCAGCGCCATTCAGCTGTTTTGCACGATCGTTTAAAAAACTAGATATAAACCCTATACCTACATTGAATCTCGAAGCATGGCGAGAAGAGCTTGATGAGAATGATATTGACCGGGAATTTATCTTGAATGGAATTTTGAATGGCTTTGATATTATTTCCCCGGAAAGCGACCCGATTGCTGTTGAGTTGGATAATCACAAATCTGCTAGCCCAGGCTGTGAGCATTATGATAAGGTGAATAAACAGGTTTTGACGGAGATTCAACATGGCAATTATATACCTACCAATGAGCGCCCGATTATTGTCTCGCCCTTAGGTGCTATAGATAAACCCGACGGAGGAGTTCGCTTAATACACGATTGTAGCTTACCAGAGGGCTTTGCAGTAAATGATTATGCCACGCTAAATGGTCATTCGCATTTTCAATCTGTTGATGATGCTGCAAATCTAATGTCACCAGGATGTTTCATGGCAAAAGTGGATCTTAAATCCGCATATAGATCGGTGAAAATCAGTGAACAAAGCAGTAGAGTCACTGGTTTGAAGTGGCCAATTGAGGGGGAAAATATGTATTTATATGATTCAAAACTTACATTCGGGTCAAAATTGGCACCTGGCATCTTCCATAGATTATCTCAAGCTGTGCGTCGGATTATGGTAAGAAAGGGGTATACTGGTATTGTGACCTATATTGACGATTTCTACCTGTGTTTTACAACAAGATCGAAGTGCGCGGAAGCATTGCAGGTTTTGATCAAGCTATTACGTAAGCTTGGATTTTCGATCAATTGGAGTAAAGTGACCGATCCGGCTCAATGCTTAGTGTTTCTTGGTGTTGAATTGGACTCTGTTGAGATGTGTAAACGGCTATCTATGGATAAGTTAGTGGATATAAAATTTTCCTTAGAACAGTTTACAAAGCGGCGGCGTGCAAATAAGAAGCAATTACAGTCACTGATTGGCAAATTAAACTGGGCAGCGGCAGTCGTGTACGGCGGGAGAACATTCTTGCGGCGGCTGATTGATAGCATGAACAGTTTAAAGAAGGCTAACCATAAAGTATTATTACTGGGATCTTTAGAGGACGATCTTTCTTGGTGGACTAATTTTATGCACGAGTTTAATGGCAAATCGTTGCTTTTAGACAATATGCCTATATTATCTGTTTACACAGACGCGTGTGATTCCGGTGCGGGTGGTTTTCATCAAAATGACTGGTATTATGTAAACTGGCATCTAGATTGTTCTGTTGTGAAACCTATGCATATTAATCTTAAAGAAGTATTGGCTGTAAGTTTTGCAGCAGCCAGGTGGGCTCCATGCTGGAGTAATAAGAGAGTTATAATCTCGTCTGACAATTCTGTCACTGTCAGCGCAATAAATAAAGGCACATCCTGTAATCAAATTATCATGGGCTCATTACGCTATATGTTCTGGTTGTCGGCAAAATATAATTTTCATATAACGGCTCGTCATATTCCTGGTTTGCAGAACACATTAGCCGACCATATTTCGAGATTACAATCTGCTGGTCGTTTCTCCGCTCTGTCCAGGTCTCATTTAAATGTCGCGTGCCCTAGGATGAATATGACTAGTGAAACGTACAATGTTCTTTCTTCACAGGGCCTATTGTGAGACATCTGGACAGACAAATTTCAGAGTTTAGACTTTCTGCCTTCGCTGATTCCACACGGGCCACATATTTGTGCCATCTAAACAAGTTTATAACTTTCTGTAGCTTGATTGGAATTTCGCCTGTGCCTATTTCCTTACAAAATTTGGCCAGGTATATTGTGTACCTTCGCCTGTCCCACCTCTTGCATATCGCTCCAATTTGTGCTTCCTCGGAAGGGGCCATTATAGCGCCCAACATTACAAAATCAATTTGCTAAACTGACGACCGACTTTGGATTTCTGATTCCTGATTTTACATTCTAAAAAATGTGCAATGTGGCTTCCCACCTAGCTGTCAGCTTGTGCTCCTGGGGATTAACAGAGTGTTTAACTTAAAATAACTGCCCAAACGTGAAAAACTCTCGCTTTTGGAAAAATGGCTTCAGGAAACGGCAAAGATGAGGGAACAGATATCCGATGATAAGATAATTCTAGGCTGGGGTAAAGACCATTATCTAATGGGAACATTCATGTTAATATAAAATTTTGTTGAATAAGAAGCGTGTTCATGTTAAAGGCAATTACTAACTAGATAGAGTCGATCGAATACGATCTTGGTCCCTTTTTGCATGTTAAATAAATGAAACGTTCATTATTTATGAAGAGTATGATAAAAACTTAGGAAAAACAATTTTAACCTGGCCTCCAGGTGGTGTCACCTATACGCGCATCGGCCCAAGAACATTCACGAAAGATAACTTGATGGAAAGTACCCACATACCAAGTTTGGAAAGAATCCGTTCAGGTTTTCAGAAGTTATTGCCCGAAAACTCAATTTTAACTTGGTCCCCAGTTGGCACCACCTATAGGCAGATTGGCATGAAAAACAATCCCAACCGATATCTTGAGGCGAGAATCCCCGAGATTGGAAATACAGAAATGAACCTGTTCAGTTTTGCCAAAAAGTTAACTTGGGTGGCGCCACCTATAAGCTGATCGGCATGAAAAACAATCCCAAGTGAGATCTTCAGGCAAGGTACTCATATACGTGTATCTTTAGACCTTGTATCTTTAGATGGGTAAATGGTTCCAGGGCAGGTGCAATACAGAGTACCAATATAAAATACTCCCACTACAAGAAATTGTTCAGTTGGCATGAAGTACAATACAAGGGCGGATCCAGCCAAAATTCATAGGGGGGTCGACTATCACAGCCCAACAGGAGAGGGTCCAGGCGCCGCCTAGGCCCCGGAAGCTCCGGGGTCCTAGATCGCCGGAGATGCGTTCTGAGCATTTCCCGGGAATAAAACTGATCATAATATATGCAGATTTATGGTTCTATTTTCACGATTTTCCAGCAATTATAAGCACGCATCGATTTGACTTTCTAGTTATATTTAAAACAGACAAAACGATGGCATTCAGTTCATGGAAGGGAAACCAATATGCCTACTGATACGGTTCATTCACAAAAAGATAAAACAAGGAAATCCTCACAGCCCAACAGGCGAGGGTCCAGGGGCCGCCAAGACCCCGGAAGCTCCGAAGTCCTAGATCTCCGGAGATGCGTTCTAAGCGTTTTCCAGGAAATAAATTCGAACATAATGTATGCAGATTTATGGTTCTATTTTCACGTTTGTTTCGCATTTATAAGTAGGCCCCTACGCATCGATATTGTAAAAATCGTACTTCATGCCTGAATCCATTTGACTTTCTAGTTATATTTAACAGATAAAAAATCGATGACCTTTACATCATGGAACATTAGAACCAATATGATACCGATTCATTTACCGCCTGACAGGCGAGGGTCCAAACTACATGAATAGATGATGGTCTATTTAATATACATATAGTTACTCTTATTTTATAATCCACATTTATTTAATTTACATAACATTTCAAGACATCATTTCTACGTAGAATCCCAGGATTCGCTGATCCCGCCAAAGAATATTTTTTTAGGTTTCATATGGGGGGGGGGGGTCCGGACCCCCCTGACCCCCACCCGTAGATCCGCCCTTGCAATATTGTATTGTATACTTAAAAAAATTTCAAGGCACTGAGTTTCATGATTCTCGACTAACAGGGCCATGAAGTAGTGCATTCGTGCAAAATAGTTGATTCTGATGTGAAAACAATTCTTACTGTTCTCTGTAAACATATGAAGATAAACGATAACCAGAACCAGATTTGGTCTACGACCACGAATCGAAACAGCGAGTATGCTGTATCAAGCTGTTTACAGAAAGATATGTGTGGTGTTTTTGCCTAAAAATTGGCAGGAATGCAAGAATGCACTACTTCACGGCTCTTTTCTGAGTATACAATATAATATTGTACTTCATCCCAACTTAACAATTTCTTATATATGCAATATTTTATTTTTGGCACTTATACCGCATCTCTCCTGGTGCCATTTACCCATCTAAACATACATGGTCATTTGGAAAGAATTCATTGAAGTTTTCAAGAATTATTTTCCAGAAACGCGATTTTACATTTACCCCAGGTGGCGCCCCCTATATGCGGATCGGCATGAAAAACAATGCCAAGCGAGATATTGAGGCGAGGAACCTACATACCATATTTTGAGGAATCAGTATAGGTTTTGAAAAGATATTTTCTGAAAACACTATTTTAACTTAGCCCCCAGGTGGCACCACTATACATACACGAATCGGCACGAGAAACATTCTCAAGTTAGATCTTGAAGCAAGGTATCCACACACCAAATTTGAAAAGAATCCTTCAGGTTTTCAAAAGTTATGGTCTGGAAATGCAATTTAACTCGACCCCCAGGTGGCGCCACCTAGAGGCGGATCGGCACGAAAAACAATCTCAAGCAAGATCTTGAGACCCACTTACAGAATTCGGAAAAAAAATCTGTTTGGTTCTTCCGGAATTATTGTACGGAAATGAAATTTTAACTTTGCCCCCAGGTGGCGCCACCTATAAGTGGATCGGCACAAAATAATCACATGCTCTTGTCTCCTGTACCTGCTGGAGATAGCACTGAGATATTCTTGAATCAATGTATCTATGTCATTGGTTTTAAAATCTACTGTGAAATTCATTTGTGAGAGAAATGTATATACATGTACATGTTCCAGGTCCTAAAATCACCATACTGTACATGACTGCATGGCATGGCCTCAAACTAGGCACTGAATGTTCTTCAGATACAAAAGGATTCAGATGTCATACATTGAGCCAATGGCAAGCCACTATTTTGACCCCCAACGGTGATCTATCCTACTTGTTTTACCGCAGTAAACAAGCAATTATTTCTATTCTACTATACGGTACTACAAACGGCAGAATTGCGGAGATTTTTCGTGCAAAGGAATATATTACACGTTAGCACCCTATACTCTCTAAAAAAAATTGAGTGAAATTTCGCTCAAGTAAGAGTGGAAATTCATCCCATTCAATACTTGAGTGAGATTTTCATCAACTTGAGTTAAATGCATTCAACTTGAGTGGCATTCACTCAAGCATAAGAGTGGAAATTCATCCCACTCAATTTGAGTTAACTCATGGTTTTAACTCAAGTTGAGTGAAAAGTAACTAAAGTTGAGTGAAAATTAACTCAAGTTTGAGTGAACAGGTACATTTCACTCAAACTTGTTTTAGAGAGTACGTGACAAACCATGCGTTCGTCCACGAATTAATCGAAGCGAACGAAACCTGCGAGCCGCGTGCCCGAAATCGACACGCAGGGGAGGAGTGCACAGTATGGCAGCTGGGGCATGCTAAAACGCTTGTGATGTTCAAAATAACGAAAACAATAATGTTAAAAATTACCAATAAATTTCAAGAACATTCCAACTATAGCGACAACCAAGTGGACCCGGTACTTCATATACAATGGTCATATCGCAGTACACGGATTACCCTATCCCCCCTCTGAGAGTGCAACTGGGCACGTGAAGAAAATCATGACGTCAAACTGTCCACACCGAACCGCTTATTACGTGACGTCTATTGGAATTAGATGCCACCTGGGCTTCCTTCCTTATACGTGTTAATGTTATTGGTAAAACACATGGGGTGTGGTAGAATAGGATTTAACGGCGCTTTCAACATTATTTCAGTCATATCGCGACGAGCCAACTAAGGACCACCCAGTCAAGCTTGTTCCTGATACTTCAAAAACGAAAGGCCTGAAGGAGCATTGAACCCTCCACCCTCCATCCACTCTATAAAAACACTGAGGGCAGCACACAAGACACAGACAGGACGCCCACATGGTGCAAAAAAAGACAATTCTATAACACTTACACATATTACACACAGATAACCGTGAAACTATTAGACGATTTAAGCACGGTTAGGAATTTTGTGACATATGGAATCTACACCCGTGTTCTTGACACGCACAGGTGTTCACTCGGGAGAATCCATTTCACATGGCGGGTCAAATTCTCGTCTGCCTATACAATCCAATAAACAAATAGAACGGATACCATGCAAGTAGGAACTTCAGTTTATTTTAAAGGCAGAAAATGTATAATCGCAGACATTTACAAACCAATTGAGACATACGAGTGTTACACAATAAGAAACAGATCAACAGTAGAAGCAAGACGTGCTTTCAGATACGAATTATCTAGAGAAGCGGAGATCGAAGAGTTCATGAGAGACTCAGATGAAGAATCTGTTCTTGCTGTTTTAAATGCAGACGAGTGTGATCAGCTGAACAAAGGTAAATTTTCCTCCGTTGACGATGAGAAATTAAGAGATCTGGCTAACAAACGAAATGAACCACGGACTGACAGGCAAACGAAATGGGGAACAAGGTATTAAATTCGTTTTATATTATTAATAAAGACGTAAATTTCTGTCTGAGGTTTAACTGTTTGGCTCCATCGTGAAATTGATTAAGAATGACACACAAATAGGCACACAACCGTCCCTACGCACGTTCCCCTTCACCAAGCTATACAAATCGAACTGCCGAATGTCAAAACGCATTTACCTTTTGCATGAAGGTATTAATTAGATACCGATTTTAATTATCTAATTAATACCTCCACGTCCTATGCAATCGAGAATCGGTACATATCACAATTAAAAGGGTTATTTGAAACGTGATATCACGGAGAAACTGTCGTATATTTTTTATACTAGTATATACGCTGCAAAAAGCCAAAAAAAAAACACGATATGGTACGTTAAGACATGGATTCGATCCCAGCGGCGTACGGTTAGAGGACCAAAAACAAAATAATAACTATGGAAACATTTCTCTTGGTACACAACAATTTTTTTTTTATTTTTTTATTTTTTTTATTGTGACAATATCACGAGCTGTCGCCGTGGTTGTTGCGACATTGCAACTGTCACATTGGTTATTGTGATTTTATACACTATCACAGTGGTTATTGTAACGCGACGGGCTGTCACAGTGTTTATTGCGACCTTACAAAACTGTCACCGTGGTTATTGTGATTTTGCAAACCAAAAGTGTTGTATATTATACAGGGTCACACACCTCACCTCACTTCTAATAATTTGTATACACACATAGCTGTGTATACATGTACATGTGGTTACGTACAAGACATCTTCGTAAACCAGGTCAGTTTTACTCATACTATAAAAACTCGCCCTGGTATATTAGCCCGACATACTTATTCAGAATCAGAGGATGATATATTCAGTTATTCTATGAATCAATCAGAACCAGCACACGCCAAATCTAAAAGGCGAAATAGCTGGATCATTTCCCCTAATAATAAGGTACGGTTGCCGACATAGATACATGTGGGCCAGCCAATCAATAACCCGCCATATGACACAATTGGCTTAAATTCAAATTTAAATGGATTCGTGGTCAATGATGCTCAGTGTATATTTAAGAAATAATGATTTCATAGGCGTGCTAAATCGCTACTTTACTCACGGTTAGTGTGGGAAAGTTTATATTTTAGGGCAAGGGCGAAACCCGCACCCTAAAATTTATAAACTTTCCCACACTTTTCCCACATTTTACGCACGATTAGTGTATGAAAGTTTATAAATTTTAGGGCGCGGGCGACTCAGTGCCTTAAAGCTTTTCTGAGTATACAATATAATATTGTACTTCATGCCAACTAAACAATTTCTTGTTTGTGTAATATAATATTACACAAACAAGAAATTGTTTAGTTGGCATGAAGTACAATATTATATTGTATACTCAGAAAAGCTTTAAGGCACTGAGTCTCATCTTTCTCGAATAACAGGGCCGTGAAGTAGTGCATTCTTGCAAAATCGCAAATTTTGAGACGAAAACACCTCATATTTCTTCCCATAAACATATGAAGATGAACGATAACCAGAGCCATGCAGCTTGCATACTCGCTGTTCCAATACGTAGTAGACCAAATCTGGTTCTGGTTATCGTTTATCTTCAGGTGTTTACAGAGAACAATATGAATTGTTTTCATCTCAGAATCAGCTATTTTACGCAAATGCACTACTTTACGACCCTGTTACTCGAGAATGAGGCGACTCGGTTCCTTGAAAGGTGGTGCTCGGTTTGACTGTATTTTCTTCCTTAGAGTGTTGCGTTTATAAACCGAAAATATAATTTCCTCGTGTTTACTTCAAAAGTTATTAGCTTGAGAGAGAAAATACTGAATTTTTGTATTCTGACTTTTCACCGACAAGAGATTTATCAAAAAAATATTACGAGTTTTAGAAAATAGGCATTTGTTTGTTTTTGCAATTTTTGGTATTATTCCTAGAGGGAATTCCCTTCATATGCAAAATATGACACCTTTAACCAAAACGAGTCTTAGATATCCGTATTCGGTGGGTTTGATCCTAAATGATACTGAAAAATCGTTTTGGTTAAAGGTGTCATAATTTCTTAATATATAAATATATCAAAACGCTTGGAATGCCCTGTAGGGGTGAAGTTCACCGCCATTCGGAACATGATTCCTGCAGACAAAAATTGTAACTGCTTCGTGGTCGAATGGTTAGAGTGTTGGACTACAAATCAAAGGAACGCCGTCTTCTGGGTTCGAAACTCCAAGTTACAATTTTTTTGTTTTCATTTTTATCTTTTTTTTCCATATTGATTTTGGATTTCAAAGTGCAATAGTGACGTGAAATAAAGACAACGAACCGCTATCGCAATTAATCGCTTATGTTATTATAATTCGTGACTATAGAGTTGCACGCACACACAGCCACACCATGCACTTGATCAGTAGTTGAATATTGTGACGATCCAATAGAGCAAAACATAATTGTTAAAGATATATTTAACTTCCACACAAGAGTATTTCGTCTCAGGGCAACGGGAAGATAAAAGTTGTAACTATGAACGGAAAAGTTATAATGTAAAAGATTTCCAATATGAAGGCCTGCTGGGCCAAAAATGGAAAATTCCTGATTCACAGCAGTTACAGCTGTTCTTCAGTGTATCGTCACTACAATATGGCTACACATTTCCCATTTTTTCTTTGATGTAGGTGTCCCGTTTTGCAACTTAAACATATTCTCTATTTATTGAGGAAATGATCCTCAACAAGTGGTGACGCATGCTTTCCCAAGTGATCATGCTTGTGCCAATATGTTTTTTTTTTGCAGTTACTTCCCGTATTTATTGTTTTGAGTAGGTGTATATATTAATATACCTGACTATTGCTCGTAAATAGTTGGATCGTTCATGAAAATATATATGGTAACTGTATGAGAATATGAACCAAAACTTCCCATTAGACTGGCCTCGTCGGGCTGATAAAGAGTTGGGGAACAGATAAACATTTCTTTCCACATACACATATCCACTTTCCAAGTTATATTTAAGGAGATATTGGAAGCGTATATGCTGCATGCTCTCAAACAGGCTACTTGGCGGAGGACCTGCTAGCTACTCAGCTTGTCAAAATATACTTCGTGCTAATTGAACAATTTTTTGTAGTGGAAGTATTTTATTTTGATACTTCTGCATTTCACCTGACCTGGGATCATTTACCCATCTGAAGATACAAGGTCCTTTGGTTTGGACTAAGATACAAGGTCCTTTGTTTTGAGCAAAAGGCTCTTATTTAGTTCTGGCTTACAACTCCAGTTAGACATATTTCCTGAAAAGAAACATATGCAACTGGGGCATTATTTCTTTGGACATCAAAATTTCACACAGGGAACCACTCATGCTTGTTAATCGCAAACAATATTGATTTTCAATTTCAGAACCAACTTGAATTTATTTTATCATCGAAATGAGTTTATCATCGGACCCCAGTTACACACACACACGCACTTCAAAATTTGTGTTTTTTCGTCTATCATCCATTTTAGGTTTGGTATTCTTTTATGATCGTTATCAAAATGAGACTATGGAGTTGATTCTGGAAGTTATATAGAACAATACTTTACTGGAGGTAACTGGGAATGAAAAATCAGAGAGAACGGTGTGTGTTGGGAAAATGGAAAAGAAACTAAAACCGTAATAATACACGTATCTATTATGATTACCGATTGTGAGAATAAAAGGACATGGTGCGGTAAAGCGAGGATTCGGTCCCGAATGAGGAGCAGTTTTCATCCCAATTGGAAAATTACGTTTCAGTAAGAAACCACTGTAACATCACAATGATTATCTTCTTGTATGAGAACTGAACTACTGTCTAAAAAAGGTTGAGTGAAATTTCACCCAAGTAAGATTGGAAATTCATCCCACTCAATACTTGAGTTACTTTTCACTCCACTTGAGTTAAATGCACTCAACTTGAGCGACATTCACTCAAGCATAAAAGTGGAAATTCATCCCACTCAAGTTGAGTGAACGTGAGTGGTTTTAACTCAAGTTGAGTGAAAAGTAACTCAAGTTGAGTGAAAAGTAACTCAAGTTGAGTGAAAAGTAACTCAAGTTTGAGTGAACAGGTACATTTCACTCAAACTTGAGTGGAACCGTTCACTCAAGTTTTTTTAGAGAGTAGAGATAAAAAAAATTGTTAAAAATCGTCGATTTCGTGGAGAATTACACGTTATTCTCTGTGTACGAACATACGAAGACCAACAGGAACCGAGAGTATATAAATAGTCGTCATTCCGATATAGTTGTCATATGTTTCAAGAGAGAACACCATGAAAACAGCAATTTTACATCAATGTATCACCCTATAAGATCAGGGTCTCACAACTTGTTGTAGTCTAGAGTAACTTCATTTAATGCTGGTGATTTGGTTCCTTACACTTATTATTTAGAGAATACGACGTGATTGAGTAGTCTAGAGTAACTTTATTTACTGCTGGTGATTTGCTGATTTTCCCGGATTATATAGTGAGTGCATGGTGGCTGAGTAGTCTAGAGTACGGTACCGGTACAGTCTGCATTTACCGCTCGTGATGTGGTTCGTTTAGAGAAAGCGAGTCTTCATTTACTGCTCGTGATGTGGTTCATTTAGAGAAAGCGAGGTGGCCGAATAGTCAAGAGCATCTTCATTCAATTCTGGTGATACGTTAGGGGAGATTGGGGTACAGTAGGACATGGGGCACAGTGGAACAAGCCATCTATCTCCTAGGCTAAGTACAGGAATCACATTACATTATTATCAGCAGAAAGCTTCCACCCCTTACAACACCTATATTGTTTATAGGTAAAACCTATCAGTGGTAAAAAAAAGGGGGCGAAAAAACTGTTTTTGAACAGTCCAAGTAAATTTTAAGGACCGAGGATGATTTTTTGCTATACCAAGTTTTCTACGGCACTTTTTACTGTTTGGTACTCTGGACAGGGGATGGACAAAGTTTCAATTTAATTGTATCGACTTATTGTCTCAGATGTATCTATTTGTGTTTCTCACAAAAAGGCAAAAATCATACACACGAGGCGGACTGGGACACTTTTGCTGGGGCACACTGAGACAATAGTAATCAAGTGGCGAAATTTACTTGCATTCTAAAATGTTATGAAAGTGCATTATTTTGTTTCCTAGATAGTAGTTATTAGTAATCTCATTGGATTTGATGAGTTTTACAAACAGTTTCAAAGTCAAATGCTTCCGTTGAAACGGAAATGGCCTCTGAGAAATATTTTATTTTAAGCAGGGGTCTAAAATAGCAAGTACTGTAACTTAGCCATCGCTGTTGAATCTTATAAACTCATATGAAACATAACAGTATATAGGCTACTTGATTTTAAATGCATTTTGATTATTGTCCTACTTCACCCCAGTGGGTGTCCCAGTGATCCCCAAACTGGGACACTTTTTCTTTACTTTTTAAAATGTAATTCTGGAGAAAAGAATAGCATACATTTCAAAATTGTTAGTACACTGCCAAAAATACCCTACTTATTCAAGAAAATGCCCTAAAATTTTCTTGAAATAAGATAATTTTACTCAAAATAAGTTAAATTTTAAGATTTTTTTTCTTGTTTAAGTAAAATATTCTTGCCCCACTCCAACTTTTACTTAAACAAGAAAAAAAATCTTAAAAGTTAAGAATTTTTCTTAAAACAAGATTTTTTTAAGAAAAGTTCTTCAATTTTAAGATTTTTTTTCTTGTCTAAGTAAATTTTGGAGTGGGGTAAGAATATTTTACTTAAACAAGAAAACAAATCTTAAAATTTTCTCAAAATTTAACTTATTTTGAGTGAAATTATCTTATTTCAGGAAAATTTTAGGGCATTATCTTAAATAAGTAGGGTATTTTTGGCAGTGTATGATTATCTCATACTAAACATCAATCTAGGTAAACCAAGATGGTAAATCAGGGGAATATTCCGTGATATTTTATCTGAGTTTACTGAGATTGACTAAACATTGGTTATAATTAGAGTATAGAAGGCTACTCTACAAGGCAATAATAGCGGAGATTTTTGAAAAAAAGTGAAAAATGTCCCAGTGTACCCTAATCTCCCCTACACTGATTATATATAGTGAGCGACGTAAAGCCCTATTCACTCACTCAATCACTCACTTATATATAGTGAATTTTGAGGGCTGCTAAGTCTAGCGTATCTTCATTTACTGCTGGTGAATTGGTTCCTCATTTTGATTATTTAGAGAAAGCGAGGTGGCCGAGTAGTCTATAGCCCCTGTATTTACTGCTGGTGATTTAGTTCCTCACACTGATTATTCAGAGAATGCGAGGTGACTGAGTAGTCTAGATTACCTTTATATACAGCTGGTGATTTGGTTCCTTACACTATAAGCGACGATGGCGTTTGAAGAGCTTTCATTTACTGCTAGTTATTCACTTCCTTACTCTGAGCTAGGTGGCCGAGTAGTCTAGAGCTCCTGAGGTGGCCGAGTAGTCTAGAGCTCCTACATTCAGTGGTGATGTGGCCGAGTAGTCTAGAGCTCCTACATTCAGTAGTCTAGAGCTCCTACATTCAGTGGTGAGGTGGCCGAGTAGTCTAGAGCTCCTATATTCACTGGTGAGGTGGCCGAGTAGTCTAGAGCTCCGACATTCAGTAGTGAGGTGGCCGAGTAGTCTAGAGCTCCTACATTCAGTAGTCTAGAGCTCCTACATTCAGTGGTGAGGTGGCCGAGTAGTCTAGAGCTCCTATATTCAGTGGTGGGGTGACCGAGTAGTCTAGAGCTCCGACATTCAGTAGTGAGGTGGCCGAGTAGTCTAGAGCTCCTACATTCAGTGGTGAGGTGGCCGAGTAGTCTAGAGCTTCTATATTCAGTGGTGAGGTGACCGAGTAGTCTAGAGCTCCTACATTCAGTAGTGAGGTGGCCGAGTAGTCTAGAGCTCCTATATTCAGTGGTGAGGTGGCCGAGTAGTCTAGAGCTCCGACATTCAGTAGTGAGGTGGCCGAGTAGTCTAGAGCTCCTACATTCAGTAGTCTAGAGCTCCTATATTTAGTGGTGAGGTGACCGAGTAGTCTAGAGCTCCGACATTCAGTAGTGAGGTGGCCGAGTAGTCTAGAGCTCCTACATTCAGTGGTGAGGTGGCCGAGTAGTCTAGAGCTTCTATATTCAGTGGTGAGGTGACCGAGTAGTCTAGAGCTCCTACATTCAGTAGTGAGGTGGCCGAGTAGCCAAGAGCTCCTACATTCAGTGGTGTGGTGGCCGAGTAGTCTAGAGCTCATACATTCAGTGGTGAGGTAGCCGAGTAATCTAGAGTATACATTCAGTGTGAGGTGGCCGAGTAGTCTAGAGCTCCTGCATTCAGTGGTGTGGTGGCCGAGTAGTCTAGATCTCCTACATTTAGTGGTGAGGTGGCCGAGTAGTCTAGAGCGCCTACATTTAGTGGTGACGATTAGGATTCTCTCATTATTGGAGAAATGGAGGTGGTCAAGTGGCTCCCTTTGTCTACGTTTCGGTGGCTCAACGTCCTAATTGAAAGGATGTGGTGCGTTTTCGTGAGGTTGTGGCGCCTTGAGTTTGGACTGTACGAAGGAAATTTTCATAGCGTATTGTCCTGAAACCTGATGACGTAAGCCCTCTCCATCCATGACAATAAAATCCCAAATTCTATCCTTTGATGCAGTGCAGGCCCCCAACACCCGTGACAATTAAATGGCTGTTGGAATCTTTAAACACGTCAATTAGCCTGTCACCTTCCTCATGTAACATGACATCAACTTAATCGCCAGCGCGAATTCCCTGGGCTGGCACAGTCGGATGAGCAAGCCATAATTTGGTGTATCGGGTTACATATAGGACGTCACGCCTTGCGGCACATGTACTTTTTTTGACAATGGAAATTTAATTGGTTTTGTGTCACATAGGCCATGTTAGATTTCAGCATAAGTGGTCAGGTGTCATGCAGATGGATGGATACACATGATAGAGAGAGATATAATAAGTCATCAGGGTTTAGGACCATGAAAGTATATTATGTTTTTTTTTTATGTTTTCGTATTCTCTGAGTAGCCACTGGGACTTAGGAGTTTTGTCAGCAAAAATTTGTAACACTTATCGAATGCGTATTGAATGAGTTCATCTTTGATTAATTTTAGCGGTTTTTGGAATAAGTTGAAATAATGTTGTGTAGTTCATGAACTGGCCAGTTTTGAACAATAATGAAAAGAAAGGGTACCAACAAGTGTAAGCTAAGTACATGTATCTCGACAACCGAAATACGGGGCTGAACGGCAATGAACACTAACGTTCATATTGACGTCCAAATCAGAACACCATAACGTGCTAAAAACTGAACACTTATGTTCATATCCGAACACTAATGATATGGACGCGCGTGTTCAAAACTGGTCACCATGTTTGAATTACAAGCGTCTAGTCCGTCATTCATAATCCAGCCGTCGTCCATTAGAGAATATCCGCGTCCATAATCCAAAGACCTATTCCATTTCCATATAACAGTATTAGCACCAAATTCAAAAAGACAAAAGTATACATAAACATAGGCTTGTTTCCTGCAAGAGAGAAGCGGTCAACAGTTTTCAATGATGCCGGCAAGACATCATGATGTTCCAAAATATCAAATCCGTATCGCTGATCAGTATTCTTAATCCATAATATTCGTTATAGAGTCGTCATCTAAAAATGATGTACCTCAGTCACGCTTTGATTGTGACTGTTCATATGAGTACCATGAGGATCTTGAAGTACATGGGCTCATACGGCCCCTAACCCCGGGTTAAGCGGAATTAGACACATGTTACGAAACGTAGCGCCATAGATCTTGCACGCTACGTTCGTATTTTGCTATCAGCATGCGATATGTATCGCCAAATTTGAGAAACTTTGAGTGGAGGCGCTTGGTGGAATAGCCCTGTTTTATAAGTTTCTGCAACAGTGTTTTGTGACGTTGATTAAAATCATCACATTTAACACAGGATCTAGCAAATGCTACAAAGCGAGATATGTATACGCCATATGCAGGTCCCACTGGTATATTACTATCCAGAAAGGGATAGTTTACGATGTCGAAATTGTAATCATCTCTTTTGTCATAAAGTCGACGAGAGAGAATGCCCGCTTCATTTTTATAGAGGTAGAGATCTAAATCTAAACAATCCGATGTCCACAAATGAACACATAGGCCTATTCTGCAATACTTTTGGACCATTAGCGTCCGCAAGAACATGTAAAAGTGTTCAATTTTGCGTGAAAGTATTCAAAAGTACACACTTCGGAATGAACACTAACATTCAACACTGGACGATATTATGGACAACCTATTTCTTTGTTTTTATTGAAGACGACCTAGTTTATGAGCTTGATAATACTTCACTGACATATTCTAAATGAATCACTTTTCGTACTTGAACACTTTTACATGTTTGAAAGGTGTTACAAACAAGTGTGTATTTCAGTGTTCAGTATATGCACACTTTTTTGAAGATGCATCTTTAAGTAGTCTATTTGTGGAAAATAGTCATTTCGGTGAGAGAACAGCACCCTTTTCTCTCCGTAAATATGAAGACTGTCCAGAACAAGATAACATATAACCTATACATGTACAAACCTCATGTTTGATTGTTCATTTATACACTTGAGAATGCTAAGGGCAGACTTACTGGAACGTCGTGTTTAACAAAGATGAAAGCCAGGAAATTTCAGCTTTCATACTTGTACTACTAACTTCTAACCGACAAATGTCAAACCGAATGACACTAGTAGTAGTATAAGGGCATCTGCACCCGTTACGTATTTAGGGGCGGATAACTCTGTTTGAACAATTCCTGGTGGAGTTCACAGAAGTCAATTATATGACGTCACGATGACGTCACATCCGGTCACGTGACATCCGGATCACAGGTCACATCCGGTAAAGAGTTCGTGACCAAATGATGAACGATGAATGACGCACACTCTGACTGACCCTCGTATTTATGTCCAGGTTCCAACTTGACATGCATATGACCTTTGTAACGTCACTCCCACTCACGTGACTTGACCCTTTGAAAGACCTAATTCGGACGAACTGACCTTGGAAATTTGCAATGACTTTTGTGCCGCCACAAAAGCAGCGCGTAGACAAAACCGATTCACCGATGTGACGTCATAGTGACATCGAGGAGCCTTTACCGGATGTGACCTGTGACTCGGATGTCACAGGACCACATGCGACGTCATCGTGACGTCATATAATTGACCTCTCTGACCTCCACCAGGAATTGTTCAGAGTTATCTGTCCCTAAATAGGGGTGTAGATGCTCTTATACTACTACTGACACTTCACAATGTCATTCAAAAGCAAAACGATGAACTTTATCCCGAAATATTATACGTGTCAGTACTAGCGGTAAGTTGTTACCCAGAATCTGTTCTGGACTGGTTTCATATGTGCACTGAGAGAAAAAGGTGGTGGTTTCGCCTCAGTACACTACACCAACATGCTGTTATTCCATAATTGTACTTAATACATTGCGAAAGTTTCTTTCGTACGGGATAGTTCATCATGGGGGTCGAAAAATCACTAACCCGGAAAACGTCCTTTAGAGAAAACTGAAGAAGGAAATAAGGATAACTGATTAGAAGGCTGAGAATCCTAAGAAATAAAAATAAAATGAATAAATAAACAATGGTGATGGCGTTACATCGCGTCTGGTGTCTCGTCTTGAAATCAGGCTTACACATTATTGGTGAGTGGTGACATTTATTCATGACATTGTTTTTTTCACTCGTTCCACATTACTTTGAATTAAACAGTCTAGGTCACGTATGTGTAAAGTTTCAGTTGGCTGTCATTTGCTAACTACAATTATCTAATCTTGTTCAAGGGTGACAACAATGTTGCAACAACAGGTCACTACACATCACGACAAAGGTTCCACTCAAACGGCTCAATATTATAGTTATTAGCTCGTTCAAGTTATCAAGTTCAACAGCCTACGTATTGGTAAAATCTCAAACAACAATTTTTTGATGAAATTTTTTTTTTCATTCTGCCTTGGCGACTTATTCATTTAAGTTGAGTAAATTTATTGCCAGAGCGAATTTCACTCAACATGAGTGAGATCAACTGCCACTCTTTCTTGAGTGAAACTTTCACTCAAGAGTTTTAGAGAATAAGGGAATATCGCTGTATGTAGAACAGTAGTTTGAATGTATGCATTTATTTTTTTAGTGTGTAAGACCATAGAACTATGGTCACTATAGGTCATGCTTCACCGAAGTCATGGGATCTTGTATAATTGTCTGTTCGTATGTTTGTTTGTCCATTATGATCTGTACTATGGTGACTATCAATCGGACCAATCATATTTTATTCAGTGATCCAAGGTTTGGAGTTATCTTTATAGAGATTATAATATGTAATTGGTTACAGAGGCAATAATGTCACGTACATTTGGTTTATTACGAATCTGCGACATTTCAGTACGCGACATTTCGGCAACTTTTTCTTCATGGCTACGGACAGTATGTAAAGACCTATTTTCAGTGAGCACAACGAAAAGTTACAATTTTTGAGGTACTAAAAATTGAGTGCAATTTCACTCATATAAGAGTGTAAATCCATCCCACTCATACACTCGAGTAAAACATACACTCAAGTTGAGTGATTTCGCCTCAAGTGGAATCAACTCCAACTTTAATGGAATCAGCTCCACCCAACTTGATGAATTATCACCTCAACCTTTAGTGACATTTGAGTGGTATTCACTCTCACTTGAGCGAACTGTTTTACAGAGTGAGTGAGTGAGTTAGGGTTTATCGTTGCGTTCAGGGTTAGTTAGACCATATAGCGACGATGTAACTAACTACTCTCTATGATTATCTGGACGTGCGACTATCTATGTACAGCCATCATGTAGAGGAAATTAATATTCCCCTTGTGGCAACAGACATGGTACAAAACGCATGCTGCTCACCCATTCGTAGAGTACATATACATAAAATACCGTTACATATGTAATTTTCATAATTCTTGTCTTGATATAAAGTATATTGTAAATATATCAGTAAAATCCTTGCCCACCGGGCTGTAGCAGTTATATGTACTCGTGTATATATATTAGGCCGCCCACACAGTCAAACGCTCGCATGTCATTTTACCTACTGCCTGTTTGTTTATTTTATTTTTCTTCATTAGTTTCATTTATTTCATCATTTGCAGTTTTTCCAACTATGATGCACTTTTCAAGTGCAATTTTTCGCTTTGAATCAGTAAGGTGTTGAATTCAACCTCATTTCGTTCAGTAACCTCGAAGGCACATCAAATCTGACGATGAAAATGGAAAGATTGATGAAAATAATATGCTCCAATGGAAAATCCTATCAGCGGAGGTAACCCTTTTCTTTGAACACTCTCAAACATTGCCGCCGAGTGATGTCGGCCCGAATATTTTTCAAACATTGAGTAATGAATGATGAAAAGTAAAACCCCGCCCGCTTCACTTTTCAGAAACAGTCTGACGGGAAACAAGGAAACAATTGTCATTAGACTAATCATACTGAATCAGGCTATTGTTATAGTTAGACTATTTATAGAGGTGAAGCTATTATGGAATGCACATCCTCCTTCAATTTTTCCTTCTCCTCCTCCCGACTTTTCTGAAAATTCGAGAAAATTAACCGATCTCTTAGTTTACCAGAATATATGTTGTCGCGCAGATGTCGCATACAACATTTGAGGTCAGTAGCCCAAAGGTCTAGGTCCTTGTCAAAAAAAAGGAAATCATCGAAATTGAAACGAAGTGGAAACATCAGCGAAAGACGATATGGCAGGTTATGAAATGATCAAGAGAGATGGTACCATAATGCAGCATTTTGGCCTATACCTAGTGCGGTTGAAATCGAGAATACAATGTCCTCAATATAATTGTGTTTTACTGTAACGGCAAGAGAAAATATTTGTACAAAATATGTGAAAGTTCTAGCTTGAGCGAAAAAGGGTCTAAATAGAGTCATTCAAACACAGATTTAAGCATAAAGCACCCCTTGGACAAAAACGCCATTTAACCTGGTGAAATGCGGTGGCATTATATCTCCACTGCTGGAAAATTATTTTGGTCCAAGGGGTCTTTCGTGTCTAAATTTGTGTTTCAATGACTAGATTTAGACCCTTTTCTCACGAAATAGCACATACTGCGAATTTCATGCCATAACTATAATCATAACGCAATCGAGCTATAACTCTCACATATTTTGTACATATATTTTCTTTTGCCATTACATTGAACACAATTATTTTTAGAACATTTAATTTTTTCGATTTCAACCGCACCACGTTTCGGCCAAATCCCTCCCTGTTGTACCATCTCCTTCCAAATAGGCCAAAGCTCAATATCACAGTGGCACCCCAAACAGAGAATTATTGAAAACATTGCACTAGTACTCTGGTGCAAGAATGTAGATTGTGAAACGTTCGTAAAGTTTGACCCCGGTTCGCAGTTCGTTATTCGAGGGGACCATAGATTATTTCTTCAGATATGGAAATCTGTAATTGTTTTTATCATGAGTACTTTGAACTCCAAACTCTGCATAGCAAGAGAGAATGTCATGCTCTACATCGTTGCATATTCATATCCCAAATCTGACGCCAGGGGGCGCTGCTAGGCGCGTTGCTATGAGTCACTGAATGACTGGTCCCCTCGAATAACGAACTGCAACCCGCGGTCTAACTTCAGGAATATCTCACGCTGATGGCAAACCAGAAACCTGTTGCGGTCGAAAGGTCACAGGACAAGGCCACTGTGGATACAAAAAAGTCATATGTCGGGTACCAAGATGTGAAGAGGTCAATGGTCAAGGTCACTGACCACCGGGATCTTCCTCTAAAACGCGAGGCTCAATATCTTTTTTAAATGACGTACTCGATGATATCATGTAGGCTATTACTATATTTACCATACACAAAGGCAGTTTGTACTGTGATCATTTAGTCTATAAAGGTAACACAATGCATTTTTCCATCCCCTGTGATCATTTTTCCCCTATATTGAATGAATAGGGCATATGGAAAATCACTACGAGAATCTACAACTTATTATTTTCAACAAATTATGGGTTGTGAAATGTAGATGCCGAATGTCGCGTGCAGAAAAGTAGCGTGCCATATAGTTTCGCTTACCAAAATGTCGCGTGTCTGGATGTCGCGTGCCGGAATATCCAGAACTATTTACTACCCGCCGTCCCATCTAATTATCAACCTCTATCGTTTACTGTTATTTTATCTGCATATTTAATAAATTACTCAATATTTTTCTTTTGAAGGTTGACGGTCACCAGAATATTCTACGTGTCCTTGTTTTTCACAATACTCTCCCTGGCTGTGGATTGGTGTGACAGCCAAGACGAGCAGATCACGGAGGAGAAAGGTATATTCGAATCTCCGAACTACCCTAGGAATTATTCGCACGACTTACACGAGAATCTGAGTATTTCCTTTTCTGCCCTGACCGTTGTTCGTCTGGAGTTCCTCACTTTCACATTGGAGGACACGGGTGATTACTGTAAGGGCGATTACGTTGCTATTTACAAAGGGTTAGCAGAGAATGAAATCTATCTCGTGAAGAAGAAGTTATGCGGAACGTTGGACCCAAGTTTGCGAACTATCGTCACTGATCCCGTATATGACCTGCTCATTATCTTTCACACCGACGATACTGGATCAGCGGAAGGTTTCCGAATGAATTATACAGCCACTATGGTCGATCCCCACCTAACTTGTGAACTGATGCTTCAATTCCAAGGTGAGTCAGAGGAAATATCTTCTTCGAAAGTCTGGACCAAGGAGAGCAGCCCAGTCCGTTACCCGAAAGTTACAGACTGCGTCTGGACAATAGAAACAAACATCTCGTACGAGTTGTACCTGGAGGTCAACCTTTCCCCCGATATGATAGGGGAAAGTTGTACACACAATTTCCTGGAGGTTCGGGTGCCTTTAAATGGATCGGGTAATACAACTGCATGGGAATTGACGATGAGAGATAACGACACTGACTTATGGTTCCCGAAAGCTCTTCGTACTGAACCCGGAACAACCGATGCAGTTATGTTGGGGCGAACCTGCGGAAATCGAGCATATCCGTTAGTTTACAAGACAAACGCGAATATGGTTAAGGTCATTTTCCATAGTGACTTTGCCATTGAGAATGCATATTTCAGGGTCATCTCACGTCCGATAAACTCGACTCGACAATCCAAGACTACCTGGATTCACCATATCAAACTTTTGGAGTTGACATCCGTGGCAGGAAATCTCAACGTGAGCATCCCGGACCCAATACATACTCTGGACGTGACTAGGCCTACCGATACTATCACATGGACACTACAAACAGTTCCTGGGTTCATCATCCAGTATGAGATTATTCCGACCCCCTCAAATACCGAAATATATGCGTTCGACGGCCCTACAACTGACCCAAACAGAAAACTAGAAATTCTTAGAAACGAAAAGACGAATAGAACAGAGGGATATTCCTCTGGGTTTTACCTATCCGTGTTATGTAGCAACTCCAGTGAAGTCTGTCCTCGGGTCAAGTACAGAACATTGAATGTTTTCACCGACTCTTCACATCCCTTTCAGGTGAGGAATATTCAGTTTTTTTGGGGTATGTCGAACCCGGAATTGTTTGAGCATTACAATGTTTTCGGACAATGCTGTACTTATGCCAAGTACCAAACATCTTACCAATCTGTCCCAATGTTGATTTCATCCGTATCATCAGTCTCTGTTCGAACGAATGCTGATGGTTGCAGATACTTTGGTGTTGTCATCTACCACGACAACTTACGGAAGACAAACCGACACGGTCCGTTTTGTGAAATTTTTGATGGAAGTATTGCATTCATGCTGGACAATTTTGCCTCCAGGATAAATGAAACTTTATATGTTGTGGTGTATACGTTTGGAGATCCGGGATCGTATGTAAACACCGATGTCCCTGTTATTTCATTAACAGTACAGTACGCCTGGTACTGTGGGCGACAGCATAGCCTCACTCCTGGTCCGAGAATCTTAGATTACAAGGACATTATCATCATCACACCAAACCGAGTGAAATCAGACTGGTGTTACACATTCTTTCTGAGTAATCAAGTCATCACCCGTAAGCAGACACTCGTATTACCACGTCCGTTTTACACTCGATCATGGTCAGCACTATGTGCAAACAGATCAGACATTGGAGACTCGATCCCATATTTGTATACTTATGGTGGAGCGGATCATCCTGAGGATGAGGACTCAGCGAGGATCTTGACTTTACCTCCCACTGAACTGAACACAAACTGTGAGCACCCCCAGCTTATGAAATATTACATCTCAACTGTTCAACAGCTATTGTGCAATCAGACAGGGTCTATTTCGAATGATGAATTTTATCTGATCGCTGACCAGCGCCACTCTGGAAGTTGTTGGTGGAATATGACATCGCCTCACAAAAAGATTACTAATTGGTTTTTAACCATTGAGGAATTCTCCGTCAGTAAAGGTTCGGGAAGATCCAGTCTGGACAATCTAACAATACACGAGTATCCAGGCACGGTCACAACATTGACCAATGTGCGCTATCCTCATGACTACATCACAGGTCCATCTCCCAATCTTCACATAACCGCTACTTCGGAATATCACCTTAACCTTCAAATACATGCCTTCAGAGATTCTTCTCTGTGTACTTTGAACAATTGTTTCGATGGCATATGTTATCAGTTGATCAACAATCACTCAATCAGTTGGGCAGACGCAAATGATGACTGTTCAACAAGGCAGTCAACACTCTTGAACGTGAAATCATACAAAGAATGGGCTAACGTCCAACGGTTTTTGTCGTGTCCGGCGGGAAATTATATCGTCCCATCAGACGTCACGTTCATTGGTCTGAGAGGTACAAACGCGGTAAGTTACAATTCATTTCTGTGTTCCCAATAATTTAACCTGTCTGCTATCATATATATTCTCCAGTCATGGTACCAGTATAACCTTACGTGAATCGATACTGGACAGGTTCCCGTACATTCATACAGCTATCCTAACTCAGCATGGTATAGATGGGATAGACTTAAGATCCACTTTACACATATCAGCTACGGTAGGGAATTGTTTAGGTCGATTCGGCAAAGCGATCTTTTCGCTCCCCCTCCCCCTGATGTTGTTTTGCTCCTAAATCCGGAACTACGACAAAAAATTCAGAGCTGATGCTGAGAATTTGTAGATTGTCATATTAGGGTCATTTTGAGCCGATTTGCATGACCCCCCCCCACCGAGCAGAAGATCATGGGAAAATTCAAAATGGCGGCCATGTGAGGTACCAGAAAAGTGATGTTTACGTCAGATTCCTTCAATTTATTTGCTTTTCTGCATGGAGTGGGTAAAGCATAAATCAATTCATATCAGATTATTATTTACTAATTTATCACGCAGTTTTTAGTAAAAAAAAATCAAAAATTTTGACCGAAAAATCGTTCAAAAATGTTCTTTTTGAAAATGACGTCATTGTATCGTCATCATGTCGACTATCTTGGATGTTTGTACGTATTCTTGTAGAGATTGTCCCAAAGATATAGTGTGGTAAGATTCAGCCCTCTAGCCTCTGCGATGGGGAAAATATATAGGAGGGTGGGGAGGGGGGACTTTTCGCTCCCCCCCCCCCCACGATAATTAGATATGAAAAGCTCCATTTTGCGTTGAAATAGATCCGATTTTGTGCCGAAACCAGTTTATCACACAACTGTGCTGAAAACATTTTTTCGCAATATTATGCTTTGATATTCCACCTAACCAGACGAGTGGAAACAGGCTAGTGTAGTGTGTGAAGAGCAGTAGTGCTGCGCGGGCGTAACCGGGAGTGGAACTCTGTATTCTAATACAATAATATTTTAAATCAAGAATAGTTCTGGTTATTAAGTTTCAAGAAATATTAGTTTATTTAAATAATGTGGTAAGTTTGATTGCAAAGAGGTTACAGCACAGAAATGTTAATTTTGAACTGGCGCAATTTTGGCCCGCCCATATATATACGCATATATATGAGTGTGGAATTCTAAACAATGTGGCTATGTAAATTCGTGCAGGTGACATGAGCGGACTGCCACAGAAAATGAGCAGTAGACATTAGGGGTCACGTCCAATCGATCGAGACGGTTTCTCGATAAACGAGTAAAACCGAAAAATATCTCGTCTCGAAGGGCCCCGGTTTATCTCTATCGATTGTTATCCCAGTTTGCTCCCGGTTTTCTCTCAAACAGAAGACCACCTCGATCCTCCTCGAAATAACCCCAAATGCTTCGAGAATGGAATTGAGAGGCCGTCAAATGAAAGTTTGAACCATTCCGATGGCGTTGGTCCCTTGTAATATATACTCTGAGACAGCGGGATAAGTCTGGGCGAGCATAGTAGTATATAAAGAGCACATAGACGTGCATTTTGCCGGGGGAGGTAAGTCTTTGTGACGCCAGGTAGCGTTACTGGGGAGGGTTGTGGAGGTCAAGTGCACTATAGTTCCGGCACCTCCGAACACAGAAGAGTTTCAATGTTTCCATATACCTTAGACTCATGGGTGAATGATTTGTAGTGAGCTTCAACATCCAGGAATCCATGGGAAGGAAGACTTATAATAATAAACATAATCTATAGCGTGCAGTCCACAGTAGACCCCTCGTTGCTGGAAATAGACCCTTGGTATAGCCCTTCCGTCTTTCCGAGATGCCAAACCATCCAGAAAACCCATATAAAAGTATATATTTTCTTCATGGTAATGCTCATACCATTAATACAGCGTACAAGCCAGTTATGCAAATTCAACCCGGGATAAATTTTCTTCCCGCGGAACGTACTCCATATTTTCTGGGAAATCTATTAAAATGACCCAAAATACGCCACATTTCGTTCATTTCCTGGAAAAATCTTGACAATCGATTTCAATAAGATTTCGTCTCAGTGTTCCACGTCTCCAGGCGAGTTAAAAAAGCTATTCAAAATATGGGTCGACCATTCCGTTTTTTGTCACATATTCCATATGTAACATAACCCTATTTTTAAACACCTGAAAAACGTACAAAACTGAGGCTGACGAAGGTTGACTTCGTGGCCCGACTCGCCATATAGCTCAACCGAGCCACCATCCGCATATGTCATTTTGAAGGAATTGTAGTACCCAGAAGCTTGGTACTATGAATACTGGATACCAAAAAGGGAAGGATAATTATCATGTGGTCAGACCCGGACGCTCTGCTGTATTAAAATCTTTGAGGGGGACCAATAATCCGAAACTATGGACTACTCCCTATCTGACTAAGGTGTATATGGCGCATAATAGTCTGCGAGAGAGTAGGAGTACACTAGTATATCACACTTGCCATATAAGGGCTTTTTCGTTGGATATCCGTTCCTCCCCTTTCGCCCTACCCCATCTATGTTTTGGTGTGTTTTACCATCTGAAGTCGACATTTCGATATAAAACCTCGAATATTATCGCAATAGCCATGACGATGGGTTCGCAGCAATTGTCCGAATTATAATCTCACTTTCTAGCTTCTAAACCATATCAGATAGGCACGGAATATGTTAAAATAACTGGAATTATGGTCAAATTGATGTTAAATTTGTAGTTTCCTCCGTCTGGTAAATATCGAAAATTCTCTCAGAATCTTCAAGAATAATGGCTAAGACGCAAATAACTGTTACATATTCAGAGTATTTACTATTGTCCGTGAGTTTTACGTTGGGAAATATCATGTTGAGTAATCAAATTGGTGTTGGTGTCCGAGATAATACATTTAAGATGCCATAGTCGCCCCGTCCAAGGGGAGGTAAATCTGTATAGTCCTGCTTGGCAACATCTGTTATCGGCGTGGTTTTTCTATGTTTCACTTGAAATTTCTAAATATTCTGCCCGACATTCGAAAGATATGAAAGCGTACATTAAAATGGTATAAAACTGAACTATTTGAGCGAAAATGACAAAGCAAATGGCTTATTACAAGTCAGCAGAGCGTATCATACGTCAGAGTATTTTTTACTGTACATAAGGTATTGCATATAGGGTGCAGTCCACAGTAGGCCCCTCGTTGCTGGAAATAGACCCTTGGTATAGCCCTCCCGTCTTTCCGAGATGCCAAACCATCCAGAAAACCCATATAAAAGTATATATTTTCTTCATGGTAATGCTCATACCATTAATTCAGCATAGAAGCCAGTTATGCAAACTCAACCCGGGATAAATTTTCTTCCCTCGGAACGTACTCCATTATTTCTGGGAAATCTATTAAAATGACCCAAAATACGCCATATTTCGTTCATTTCCTGGAAAAATCTTGACAATCGATTTCAATAAGATTTCGTCTCAGTGTTCCCCGTCTCGAGGCGGGATAAAAAAGCTATTCAAAATATGGGGTCGACCATTCCGTTTTTTGTCACATATTCTATATGTAACATAACCCTATTTTTAAACACCTGAAAAACGTACGAAATGGAGGCTGACGAAGGTTGACTTCGTGGCCCGATTCGCCATATAGCTCAACCGAGCCACCATCCGCATATGTCATTTTGAAGGAATTGTAGTACCCAGGAGCTTGGTACTATGAATACTGGTTACCAAAAAGGGAAGGATAATTATCATGTGGTCAGACCCGGACGCTCTGCTGTATTAAAATTTTTGAGGGGGACCAATAATCCGGAATGTTGAAAAGTACCGGGTAGGTCTGTATATAAGCCCATACTGGCTATGAGGGGAAATGTCCATACTGGGAAAATTTTTGTATGTTTTACTATGGGTTGTTTGGTCTTGTTTTTCATGTCTCGCCATGTAGAACACGATGGGAGGGGTCTCGAAGTTAAACGGTCAATTTTTTTGAAAAATTCCGGGTAAGTCTGTATATAGGCCCATACTGGGAAATTTTTTATATGTTTTACTATGGGTTGCTTGGTCTTGTTTTTCACGTCTCGCCATGTGGAACACGATGGGATAGGCCTCGAAGTTAAACGGTGAAATTTGCTGAAAAGTACCGGATAGGTCTGTATATAGGCCCATATAGGCCCATACTGGCCCAATGGATAGGTCCATACTGGGTGGACGTTTTGGGGTCTAGGTGAGCCCCTAGTGGTCCTATGGTATCGTACGAGATCTTATTTCAAAGCTATCGTGGGGGAGCACCCGATTGGATAAACGTATCGTCTGTTTTCAATATTCTGTGCATGCGCAGTCTGGCCTTAGCATAGAAAGCAGCCATTCTGGGGGTATGTGGGGGTGTGTTTGGGGTAGAGATGGACACATATGGGTCCAAATGGGTCGTTGAAGGTGTCCAAGTGAAGCTTTTGTGGGGTAGAGTCAGAATGGCGTGTTTTTAGTGCAAGTGGCGTCAATCTGCGCATGCGCAGTTGAGTGTAGTAAGTAAAGTGGCCATTTTAGGGGTGCGTGGAGGTGTTTGGGGTAGAGAGGGGCCATACTTGGTCCGAATGCGTCGTATGGGATATCATTTTGTAACTCTCGGGGTGTAAACCCCGATTTTCGGGCTGCCCACAGCACCTTTGACGTCACCGATGACGTCATCAGTAGGAGTAGTAGCGAAAGTGGAAGTAAAGGAAGGTATTTGGTGTAGAGATGGGCCATCCTTGGTCCGAATGCGTCGCGTGGGGTGTCATCTTGTAGCTCTCGGAATGTGGACCACGATTTGAGGGCTGCCCACAGCATCTGTGACGTCATCAATAGGAGTAGTAGCGAAAGAAGTCATATTATGAGGCAGTGCAGGAAGGTATTTGGTGTAGAGAGGGACCATCTTTGGTCCGAATGCGTCGTGTGGGGTGTCATTTTGTAGCTCTCGGTTTGCAAACCATGATTTGAGGGCTGCCCACAGCATCTGTGACGTCATCAATAGGAGTAGTAGCGAAAGAGCATTTTGAGGAAGTGAAGGAAGGTATTTGGTGTAGAGATGGACCATCCATGGTCCGAATGCGTCGTGTGGGGTGTCACCTTGTAGCTCCCGGAGTGTGGACCACGATTTGAGGCATGTTCGCGTCCTCTGTGACGTCATTTGTGACGTCATCAGTAGGAGTAGTAGCCAAAGTGGGCATTTTGGAGCGGTCAAGGAAGGTATTTGGTGTAGAGATGAACCATCCTTGGTCCGAATGCGTCGAGTGGGATGTCATTTTGTAGCTCACGTGGTATAGACCACGATTTGAGGGATGTTCACGTCATCTATGACGTCGATTGTGACGTCATCGGTAGGAGTAGTAACCAAAGTGGGCATTTTGATCGTATGAATGAAGGTGTTTTGGGGTAGAAATGGGTCATCCGCGGTCTGAATGCGTCCTGCGGGGTGCGCATTATACCATATCTGTCTGGCATTATACCATATATGTTCTGTATTATACCAAATCTGTCCTGTATTATATCAGATCTGTCCTGCATTATACCAAATCTGAGCTGTATTATACGATATCTGTCCTGTATTGTACCATATATGTCCTGTATTATACCATATGTGCTGTATTATACAATATTTGTCCTCTATTATACCATACTTGTTCTGTATTCTACCATATCTGTGCTGTATTATGCAATATCTGTCCTGTATTATACCATATCTGTGCTGTATTATACCATATATATCTTGTATTATACCGTATATGTCCTGTATTATACCATTTCTGTGCTGTATTATACAATACTTGCCCTCTAGTATACCATATCTGTGCTGTATTATGACATATCTGTTCTGTATTACACAATATCTGTCCTGTATTATACCGTACCTGTGCTGTATTATGCAGTCTTGTATTATACCATATTTGCACAGTATTATACCAAATCTGTGCCGTATTATACCATATCTGTGCTGTATTATACCATGTTCTGTATTGTACCATATATGTCCTGTACTATACAATATATGTTCTATATTATACAATATTTGTCCTCCATTATATCATATCTGTCATGCATTATACCTTATCTTTGCTGTATTATAACATATCTGTCCTGCATTATACCAAATCTGTGATGTATTATACCGTATCTGTCCTGTATTATATCATATATATTCTGCATTATACAAAATCTGTCCTGTATTATACCAAATCTGTCCTATATTATACCAAATCTGTGCAGTATTATACCATATCTGTCCTGTATTGTACCATGTATGTCCTTATTATACCATATCTGTGCTGTATTATACAATATTTGCCCTCCATTATACCATATCTGTGCTGTATTCTACGATATCTGTTTTGTATTATGCAATATCTGTCCTGCATTATAACATATCTGTGATGTATTATAAAATATATGTCTTGTATTATACCATATATGTCCTTATTGTACCATATATGTCCTGTACTATGCAATATATGTTCTGTATTGCACAATATTTGTCCTCTATTATACATATCTGTCATGCATTATACCATACCGTGTTATAACATATATGTCCGGAATTATACCATATCTGTTCTGTATTATACCATATCTGTCCTTTGTCCATACCATCAAAAATCAGTAAAGTATGTCAAGATATAGCGTATTTTCGGTTGTATCGTCCAGTGAACATAATCGAAACATCTCAAGATCGGCTTTTCTTGAAACTCAACTACTTAGATAAAGGACTGGACATCATTAATTTACCTCGAATCCTGAATGATCCAGAGGTACGCAACGCCGTACCAAACTATTTCAAGTTCACAGAACCTCCTTGCATTTCATATAAGTATACTAAATCTATAGCCACCAAAATATTCAATTACCCCAATGCTGTCAAGGAGTTTGACTGGAACTTATACACGTCAGGAGGCTATAGTTGTGATTGTGAATTGTCGAACTTTATCTATACACCATGCAAACATATTGTGACTGGTGACCTTGATGTGGTGAGTGATAAGGATCTGAAATTACCCCTGATGAAAGGACCTAAATATAGAGAGCCAAGAAGAATAAATCTGAAGGCGGACCAGAAGATAGTCCTGTCTGCATTAGAACAGTACGTTATTGATTGGTCTAAGCGAGAAAAAGTTGAACCTACATTACTCGCTGATTGGCTGGACCTCACCAAGAGCAAGGTCGTTGAAACAACCCGCCATATTGACAGAAGTTCTCTTCCCCTAGCAAAACAAGTACTGAGAAACCTCAATTCGCAAGAAGTTCTAGCAAATCTCCAGAGTAAATTCGTCATAGTCCCAGCAGACAAAGCTCCGAATAATATAATATTCATATGTAAAGATTACTATTACCAGGTGCTGGTTAAAGAATTGAGTGTAGACATATCTTCATCAAATACGTCTACTTACTCCCAAACTGCATTTACTCTGGAAGATTTATTTAACAATCATAAAAAGTTTCTCAAGGAAAGAGGTATTTGTCTTCCAACCAATCATAGCGACATACCAAAAATATACTGGACTCCCAAAATGCATAAATCACCATACAAAGCTAGATTCATAGCTGGTTCTAGAAGCTGCACCACCAAGCTTCTTTCAACCCTATTGACGAGGGCCCTTCAGGAGGTAAAAGCATTTTGGGAAAGGTATTGCACCACTATTTTCAAGAACTCTGGCGTTGAATGTATGTGGATATTGAAAAACTCAAAATGTCTTACGGAAGAACTTGATGCTAAAGGTCACATACCGTACAGACATGTATCCACATGGGATTTCTCGATTCTCTATACTACAATCCCTCATGAGGACCTTATTGACCGTATAAGTTCATTAATAGTATCTGTGTTCATGAAAACTGATCGTAGATATATTAATGTCGGAAGCCATAAAGCATTCTTTAGCTCCACTACATACAAGAGATATCATTCATGGGATGTTTCTTTGTTTATAGAGTTGCTTGAATTTCTCATTAAAAATATCTATGTGAAATTTGGCAACACAATATATCAGCAGCATATAGGTATTCCAATGGTACTAATTGTGCACCCCTGTTGGCCGACCTGTATCTGTTCTCTTATGAATATGACTATATGCAGGCGCTTTCAAAAACCGATCCATTCAAAGCCCGTTCCTTCTCATTCACCAAACGCTGTATAGACGATCCTCTCGCTGTGGATAATCGCTATATAAATGACGCAGTGAAGGATATATATCTACCTTCACTGGATTTGAAGAAAACTACAGATAGCCCTACAGGCACATCATATTTAGATCTCTATCTCTATAAAAATGAAGCGGGCATTCTCTCTCGTCGACTTTATGACAAAGAGATGATTACAATTTCGACATCGTAAACTATCCCTTTCTGGATAGTAATATTCCAGTGGGACCTGCATATGGCGTATACATATCTCGCTTAGTAGCATTTGTTAGATCCTGTGTTAAATGTGATGATTTTAATCAATGTCACAAAACATTGTTGCAGAAACTTATAAAACAGGGCTATTCCACCAAGCGCCTCCACTCAAAGTTTCTCAAATTTGGCGATACATATCGCATGCTGATAGCAAAATACGAACGTAGCGTGTAAGATCTATGGCGCTACGTTTCGTAACTTGTGTCTAATTCCGCTTAACCCGGGGCTAGGGGCCGTATGAACCCATGTACTTCAAGATCCTCATGGTACTCATATGAACAGTCACAATCAAAGCGTGACTGAGATACATCATTCTTTAGATGACGACTTTACAACGAATATTATGATTAAGAATACTGATCAGCGATACGGATTTGATATTTTTGGAACATCATGATGTCTTGCCGGCATCATTGAAAACTGTTGACCGCTTCTCTCTTGCAGGAAACAAGCCTATGTTTATGTATATTTTTGTCTTTTTGAATTTGGTGCTAATACTGTTATATGGAAATGGAATAGGTCTTTGGATTATGGACGCGGATATTCTCTAATGGACGACGGCTGGATTATGAATGACGGACTAGACGCTTGTAATACAATATCTGTCCTGTGTTATACCATATCTGTCCTGTATTGTATCATATATGTCCTGTATTATACAATATTTGTTCTGTATTGTACCAAATCTGTGCTGTATTATACAGTATCTGTCCAGCATTATAACAACTCTGTGCTGCGTTATACCATATTTCTCCTGTATTTTACCATATACGTCCTGTATTATACAATATATGTCCTCTATTATACCATATCTGTCCTGCATTATACCATATCTGTCATGTATTACACAATATCTGTTCTGTATTATACCCTATCTCTCCTGTGTTACACAATATCTGTCCTGTGTTATACAATGTCTGTCCTGTATTGTACCATATTTGTCCTGTATTATACAATATATGTTCTGTTTTATACCAAATCTGTGCTGTATTATACAGTATCTGTCCTGTATTATACCAAATCTCTGCTGTATTGTACCATATCTGTCCTGTATTGTACCATATATGTTTTGTATTATACAATATTTGTCCTACATTATACCATATCTGTCCCGCATTATACCATATCTGTGCTGTATTATACCATATCTCTCCTGTGATTACAATATTTGTCATTTATTATACCATATCTGTCCTGTATTATACCATATCTGTCCTGTATTGGACAATATTTTCCCTGTATTCAAGAAATAAATGTTAGATGTCCTCTAACTTCTCAGATAATGAACGGTAAAACGGAATTGGCTATTGTTTTTACACTGTCCATGTACAGGTAATCTATCCATATGTACCCTGTCCATGTACATGAACTTGTGTACATATTCCTTGTCCATGTAAATGTACTCTGTGCATGTCATTCTACATGTACTCTGTTCACGTCCACGTATACATACTCTGTTCAAGTCCATGTACATACTCTCTGTCCATATCGCTATATAGCTGAAATACTGCTGAATTCTCTCTCTCTCTCTCAATCAACATGCCCTCTGTGCAATGTCGCATGATGTAGACCGGTGAGAGAACAACAACAACAAGGGTTACCGGTCAATCATTTTGTTATCCCCTCCAGTATATCATACCCATGTTGCGGGAGCCGCGTTCGGTATGTTTACAATACAACTAGCCTCTTGTCCAGTCAGAGACCGCCATTTGGCGCTGCATCTGTCATATTCGTTCTTGCCCGTTAGATGTATTCTCGGCTGCTCTTGTCGAATCAGAAGTCTCCATTTCAGAAAGTTCCATCTTCGGCCATGTTCGCTGTAATCCGTTTGTTCTAATCGTCGTCGGGCAGGCCAGGATACCGTTGAGGCAACAAAACAAAACACAATAGGTGGGCTTGATAATTTTATTACTAAATAAAATTATACGTCTATAAACTAAAACTAAATGGGCCAGCGCGCTACGACAAGCATAGCTGAACAAATATATAAGTTAGGCACGCTGACCAACGCATAAGCACAAAGCGATATAAGCAACAAATGAAAAGCATATAATGATATTGGCACAATGAAGAAACGCATAGAAAATAAATGGCCTGTACTGGAGTTTCGACTCCGCTATAAAAGTCAATGGCGGATTTTATATTGAAGTTCTTTAGATCAAATTGCACGGTGTCAAATATAAAACAAACAGAACAGTTTCTGTAATATATCATCCTTATACATGGTCATGAAAGGAAGCGCGTGGGTGGGAGCAAAATTTTCTGGCAAGTTAAAATAGCAAAGTCATTATAGCATACGCCGGGACAGCTTAACTGAATATTACGGCACGTTCGACACTGGCTTTAAATAAGTATAAAAACCCCGCCCCCTGTCACACCAGTGGCTGACGGGCACTAGTGTACCGTGTGCAAAAGAAGGCCCCCTATCGTGTGTTGTTTTACGACAACTACTGACATAGTTTAGCCCAAAACAAAACACAATAGGTGGGCTTGACAATTTTATTACTAAATAAAGTCATACGTCTATAAACTAAAACTAAATGGGCCAGCGCGTTACGACAAGAATAGCTGAACAAATATATAAGTTAGGCACGCTGACCAACGCATAAGCACAAAGCGATATAGGCAACAAATGAAAAGCATATAATGATATTGGCACAATGAAGAAACGCATAGAAAATAAATGGCCTGTACTGGAATTTCGACTCCGCTATAAAAGTCAATGACGGATTTTATATTGAAGTTCTTTAGATCAAATTGCACAGTGTCAAATATAAAACAAACAGAACAGTTTCTGTAATATATCATCCCAGTGCATAGTAGGGAGTATGTCACTAGGGGTAGTTGAGGTTAGCGAACAGTTGGAAAGTGTTGTCGTGGGTCGGGCGCACGTAACGAAATACACAATCACTCCGCCAGTCCCCGATAGCAGGCATCAGTACACAATTAATTCTGTCACTTGTTATGTATTAGCGTTAAAAATCCGCAAAAAATCCAGAAAATTCACAATGCATAAATCCACCTGGCATGTCAATATTTACCTTGTGGGACATTACCAGTGGAAGTCTTGACAGATGTTGACCATGGAAATTTCAAATTACCTCCACTGACAGCTGATTGGTGCTACAGAATGTCATTCGATTTGTAAACAGGGAGCCTTCTCACCCTTCACTGATCATGTCTTCATCCACCATGCTTTTTCAAAGTGGCCCAAATCAACACCAGGAAGTACAGTTTGAAGACTCATCTGCAAGTTGAAATATCAAATGTATCAGAAATGCTGAAAAATCGCAGCTCATAAAATCCATAAAGATCTGCTCTCAAATTTCTAAACAATGTAGATCGTGGGCACCGACCCGGAAGTGATTAATTGTGTACTGATGCCAGCACTAACAAGAGGTGATGGTACGCCTGCGCAGATCAGCCATGTAGTATCACCGCGACGGAGTGAATGGGTATTGTAATCAGCAGACGACCGGCCGATAATCTGTAGCAGACGACGGAGTTTGGTACGAAATTGGTCTGCAGAGAGATACACCTGTATGCCTTGTGTGGTGTAGGTAAAAAGAGGAAATGTGTCTGGGATCGGTCCAGCTGCCTTGATAAAACGAATCACCGCAGAGGCTGGACAGATGGGATTGCTAGGTAAGAATGGTAGTGCAACCTCATGTACCCGCTGTCGAAATTGGACAGATTTCGACGACCGTAAGGAGAGGATAATTCCTCCTTCCACCACACGCATATCAGAGCGAAGAATACAGTTTCCGTACCCATCTCGAGCGGCAGGGCGCACGACAATAAAGTTACTGACACGAAGTAGTCCGAAAAAACAGACACAATGGTTGCCCATAGCTGGAGGTCGGTAGTGGAAGAAAAGTCCAGTTTGTGACGTATGGTACTCAAGTGGTGAAAGGACAGATGTAGTTTAAAATTCGGCATTGATCCCTTGACACGCTTCACGCAAATGAGAAGAGATTTGAGCCTCCAATTACCCTGGATTGGGTCAGCTAATCCGGCATGGCGATGGCCCATACGAATGACAGTCAGGTATTGTTTAATCGTGGCGAAAGTCTTTGATCTTGCTAAATACACAACCTATCGAAGTATAGTATCAGGAGACGCGGGGAATGGTGAGCTTTGGATCTGTTTGCAGAAATCTGTGAAACACTTCAGTTGAGACGCGTAAGCCCGTAGAGTGGTGGGTGACAGGGCATGGGACTCCCAGTACGAGAGCTCCTGATCCAGTTGTTGTTGTAAGCCTGCCACTGATAGATCTGGGTAGAACGAAAACACACCGCAGCATGAGGCATATGTAGTGGCAACCAGTAATAGTGGGGGGTAGCGTATCCAAACTGACTGACAAGGAATTTCACAAATCTCTGCATTTGTCCATGTTCATGAAAACGAGAAATTGCGTCAGGAATAATGTTAAGCTTTCCTGGAATATACACTGCCTGAATACTAAGTTAAATTGGAGAGCTAAGATACTGAGCGAATGTAATAAATCCATGCTGCCGGCGACTTTGTAGTGCCATTGTTTATAATGAAGGCTGTTGCTGAATTATCTGTATGAATCAGCACACGTTTGTCCCGCCAGTCGGAACACCAGCGCCTCGCCGCTTCTACGGTCATTGCAAGTTCTTGTATATTAATATGGGCAGATGCCAGTTCAGGGTAATCAATGTGCCAAACGCGATAGGTCCAGTCAAAATTGCAGAACTCCGCCTGCTAGAGGACATGCATCTGTCTGAACACATATAGGTGACCTGCTATCCCATATTAATTTACGGTTGCACGTATGCGCCAAGGAAAATATCCACCATTGTAAATCTACAGAAATAACACCAAGGCGCGCCTTGTGCTGTGGGGCATGCAGCTGGGAGATTAAATGATAAATGGCTCTATTATGCAGTCGACCCCACTCGATCACGTTACTGGCCCATGTTAATTTACCGGCAAGTCTTTCCAACTGCTTTCGCGTGGCCCTGCGTTTACGGGAAAATTCCTCCACTTCACTTAACACACTAGTGAGTTTCTGTGGGTCGAGCGAGAGTCTATTGAGTTCCGTGTCTATCTCAATACCAAGAAAAGTCAGTCGAGTGCACGGGTCCACGACCTTTGACCAGTTGATCTTGAATCCAAGAGAACGCAGAAGACGAAGAAGGGTATTGTAGGCTTCCGTGCATTTCTGTTGTGATGTTTCATGAAGTAAAAAATCGTCCAAGTAAGCTTTGCAATGGAATCCGCGACGATGCATCATTCGGCAGAAACTCTGTGTTAGACGGTTGAATATGCCTGGACTTTTCCGTGCTCCAAACAATAGTTTATTATCAAAAAGAAAAGTTGGCTCGGTATCCCCAGTAAAAGTCCATTGCAAGCCAGTATAAATATAATTGGATGGGTGTAAACCCACGGATTGTTATGCCGATTTTAGATCAACTTTAGCTATGTATGAGCCAGGGGTAAGATCGTCAAGCACATCTTTAACTGATTGATAAGACAGTTCTTCTTTAGAGGCGTAGTCATTAACACTGCTGCCTATTGGTCGGCTAGCGTCATGTATCAAACGGATATCGCCGTCGGGTTTAGGCACAGCCCCCAGGGCACTAATGACCCGTGGCGGAGTGGGAACACAAACGTAATTGTTTTCGGTTATTTCTTCTAATAATCTCTGTTCCACTTTATCTTTCGCACTTAAGGCAGATTTGCAGTTTGGAGTGAATGCTGGTGTTGGCAGATCATCTGAGTGGTCGACAATAGAGAAACCACGGGCGATCCCGTCTAGTGTGAATGATTTATCTGGGTCGGTGACAAGTTCCCGCTCCCGTGCAGAGAGACAGGCAGATAATGGGGACGGGATAACGTCATAGTTCTCTAGTTTTGTGGTACCGTCTGGCTGGTGCTTGAAAGCGACGTTAAACCCTATTCACTCACTCACTCACTTGAAGGGTTTGCCGTTCTATGGTTAAAATCACTGTGACTGGGAGAATAACACGTGGCACACAGATGGGCGTAGTTACAGACCGGTAGATTAATACAGAACATATATTGTATAATACATGACAACTCTTCAAACGACTCAATCAGTTAAAACGGTATCAGCGTTTGATTCATGGTCCGTCACCACGGCATGGGAGACCACTTCCCACTGAAGAGGAGCACAGAAAAGGTCAGTCCCACAGAAGAGGATCCCAGGGAGATGGAAGCCCCACCGCCCACCAAACTCTTGCCGAGCACCGAGCCCATGTCCAGTTTGCTTGTATCTACAGTCGAAGAGGGCCTAGATATCAAGCCGGACCCCAGTGATACGGTTCCACATACGCCTGACGACATCGAGGATTTCCAGGAAGATCCAGTGGATGCCCCCGTGATCTCTTACCAGACGCCCATCCATTAGATACAACACATATCACGAATCGTTAGATTCTTGGTATGTGCTTTAGAATAGGTTAACCAGAGGACTATTCTGTGAAGTCATGTGACGCAGTCAGTATGTCGGCACCTCTTCCCACTTCCCTTATATGTGTTGTAATCTACAGGGACCATTGGTTCGTGATCCGACGATGTTTCCACCGTCATCACTCGCTACTAGACATCTACAATTTCCGGTTAGAGGACCTGTCTTGGCTGCTCAAGTATGTGGGAGCCATCTTCAACGATCAAACTACGGCCTTCAAGTTGAATCTGGCGTTTGCTTATGTGCTGCAGCAAACGGAGACAGACCAACTCCGATACTTTTACCCGAGCAGTAACATCCGGGTATTTGACCTACCGTTTTCCATCACGGATAGGGCGTCGCTAGAGCCCGTTCTAGATCAAGTGGACCAATTGGATGTCTTGGAAGGGACCCAACAACAACGCCCCAACACCCAATGGGTCGTAGAGAGGGTGACCAATGTCACGATTTCCGTTACCAAGCTCACCCACCATCGCATCGGATGAATGTATTCACCCATGCACTGATACATACTCAGAAAGCGCAAACAACTATTTGAGGATATGTTGCCTCAACGGTATCCTAGCCTGCCCGACGACGATTAGAACAAACGGATCAGAGCGAACATGGCCGAAGATGGAACTTTCTGAAATGGAGACTTCTGATTCGACAAGAGCAACCGAGATTACATCTAACGGGCAAGAACGAATATGACAGATGCAGCGCCAAATGGCGGCCTCTGATTGGACAAGGGGCTACTTGTATTGTAAACTTACCCAACGCGGCTCCCCCAGCTTGGGTATGCTGTACTGGAGGGGATAATAAAATGATGATCTGTCATCCTTGTTCTTGTTGTTCTCTCACCGGTCTACATCATGCAACATTGTACAGATGGCATGTTCATTGAGAGAGAGAGAGAGAGAGAGAGAGAGAGAGAGAGAGAGAGAGAGAATTTAGATTTAACGTGGCATTCCGCAATATCTCAGCTATATAGCGATATGGACAGAGAGTATGTACATGGACTTGAACAGAGTATGTATACATGGACGTGAACAGAGTACATGTAGAATGACATGCACAGAGTACATTTACATGGACCAAGAATATGTACGCAAGTCCATGTATATGGACAGGGTACATACGGATAGATTACCTGTACATGGACAGTGTAATTCCGTTTTAACATCCATTATCTGAGCAGTTGGAGGACATCTAACATTTATTTCTTAAATACAGGGAAGATATTGTCTAATACAGGACAGATATGGTATAATACATGACAAATATTGTAAACACAGGACAGATATGGTACAATATAGCACAGATATGGTATAATGCGGGATAGATATGGTATAATGTAGGACAAATATTTTATAATACAGAACATATATGGTAAAATACAGGACAGATATGGTATAATACAGCAGAGATTTGGTAAAATACAGGACAGATACTGTATAATACAGCACAGACTTGATATAAAACAGAACATATATTGTATAATACAGGACATATATGGTATAATACGGGACAGGTATTGTATAACACAAGATAGTTATTGTATAACACAGGACAGACATGCTATAATACAGGACATATATTGTATAATACATGACAGATATGGTATAATGCAGGACAGATATGGTATAATAGAGGACAAATATTGTATAATACAGGACATATATGGTATAATGCAGGACAGATATGGTATAATAGAGGACAAATATTGTATAATACAGGACATATATGGTACAATACAGGACAGATATGGTATAATACAGCACAGATTTGGTATAATACAGGACAGATACTGTATAATGCAGCACAGATTTGGTATAATACAGAACAAATATTGTATAATACAGGGCATATATGGTACAATACCGGACAGATATGGTATAACACAGGACAGATATTGTATAACACAGGACAGATATTGTATAATACAGCACAGATATGGTATAATTTCGGACAGATATGGTATAATACATCACAGATTTGGTATAATGCAGGACAGATATGGTATAATACAGGAAAGATATGGTATAATGCATGACAGATATGGCATAATAGAGGACAAATATTGTATATTACAGAAAATATATTGTATAGTACAGCACAGATATGGTATAATACAGCACAGATTTGGTATAATACTGGACAAATATGGTATAATACAAGACATATTGTATAATACAGCACAGATATGGTATAATACAGGACAGATATTGTATAATACAGAACAGATATGGTATAATACAGCGCAGATATGGTATAATAGAGAGCAAATATTATTAGTTATTCAGGTTTTCCCCAGGGTGTATGGAAAGTTACGACCCTCTCTGAACATCATACACCCTGAGGCATCAGCCGAAGGGTGTATGAGGTTCAGGGAGGGTCGTAACTTTCCATACACCCTGGGGAAAACCTGAATAACGAATTTATTATCCCACAAGCCATTGAGGTTGATTTTGTTGTATACTGTGAGCACATTACCATAACACAACGGCAGACCATCTCGACTAAACCTGACCGAGGCATTTATAAAAAGCAGAAAAGCTGTCACCTGTACAATACACAATGAAAGTGCTAAAATCAGCGGCCAATGTGCGATTATTCATGATATAGAGCTGAATATATTTCCGATTATTAAAACAAAAAATAGAAGACAGTCACAGAGGGAGAAAGAGACTGATTAATATACACAACAACAACAACAACAGAATGTTTAGATAACTTCCATTCTTAATAACTTTCTTCCATAAAGGAATATACCTGATGAATATTATGGGTACCCTTCTCTTCCGTTCAATTCAATAAATTCAATTTTCAACTTTTTCAAACATTAATATTAATAATAGTCAACTTATATACCAGTTTGACTTTATACTAACTTCCATCAATAAATATACAGTGAAACCTTTGAATACCGACACCGGAGTAAACCGATCAACCCCTAAATATTGACACTATCCATGGTCCCAATACTTATATTTAAAGTACATTGAACCTTGATAAACCAGAACACTGTCAAGTCTGAAACTATAATCTGGTTCCAAACATGGTCAGTTAACGCAGGTTTCACTGTATAATATATACTGGTAGTTATATATTTCTTGTTTTCATTTCAGTTTTATAATTTATTCCAATGTAATCATTTTTTCAACTTTTTAAATCATTAATATTAATAATATTCACCCAATATGCCAACCTGATTTATAATTACTTTCTTTCATGAACAAATATACAGTGAAACCTGTGAATACAGACACCTGAGTAAACCAACCAACACCTACATATTGACATTATCCTTGGTCCAGATACTCAAGTTTAAATTAGATTGAACCTTGATAAACCAGAACACTGCCAAGACTGACACTATAATCTGGTCTCGAGCAGGGTTGGTATACACAGGTTTGACTGTATGCTATGTACTGGTAGTTGGTTTCATTTCAATGTTTTAATTCATTACAATGTAATCAATTTTCAACTGTTTTAAACATTCATGAATAATAATCACCTAATTTACCAACTTGAATTATAATTACTTTCTTTAAAAATTTGTGAACAGATATACAGTGAAATCTGTGAATACCGACTCCCGAGTAAACCAACACCTAAATAATGACATTATCCTTGGTCCCGATACTTAAGTGTTTAGTAGATTGAACCTTGATAAACCAGAACACGGCCAAGACTGACCCTAGAATTTGGTCCCAAGCATGGTCGGTACACACAGGTTTTACTGTATACTATACACTGGTAGTTATATTTTCTTGTTTTCATTTCAATGTTATAATTTTATGCAGTGTAATCAATTTTCAAATTTGTTAAGCATCAATATCAATATTATTCACCTAATATAACAACTTGACTTTATAACTTTCTTTCATTAATAAATATATCATGAAACTTGTGAATACCGACACCCGAAAAAACTGACCAACCCCTAAATATTGACAATATCCATGGTACCAATACTTAAATGTACTGTAACCCTTCATAAAACAGAACCCAGTCAAGACCAACATTATAATCCGGTCCCAAGCACCTTCGGTATACACAGGTTTCACTGTATACTATAAACTAGTAGTTGTATATTCATTGTTTTCATTTCAATGTTGTTATTTATTACAATGTAATCAATTATCAAGTTTGTTAAGCATTAATATTATTAATATCCGCCTAGATACCAGCTTGACTGTTAACTTTCTTTCATAGAAAAATGAATACATAGGATGGATACATACTAGATACAGTGAAACCTGTGAATACCGACACCTGGGTAAACTGACTAACCCCTAAATTTTGACATTATCTGTGGTCCCTATACTTAAATTTAAATCACTTTGAACCTTGATAAACCAGAACCCTGTCCAGACCAACACTATAATCTGGTTCCAAGCATGGTCAGTATACACAGGTATCACTGTTGATATTTTCTTTCTGTTTCACTTAAGCACATACATAATTTCAACACTTATGGACGGTGATAACGTCTATCCAGGGATTTGAATACTGTTGAAACTATTTACTTCTTAATAATTATCTCAATTTTACCAATTTGACAATTCTGAAAGAGGGGAACAGGGGTGGAGTTGAAGGTTCAGAGGCTTGGCTTGTGGTGTCATCTCCATGGGTTCCGAGAAAAACTTATCCCAGTCCACTGCTTTCATGTGCTGTACCCCCTCCCTCAAAATAAGTTAATTGTCGCTCGGCCCGTGTAACACTTGACAATTCAGCTTTCCATCTTGCAAGATTGATAGTAGAAAGATGGAAAGCTCTATACATCGCTCCCATATTCGAGCTTTCCATCTCGCAAAATTGAAAACTGAAAGATGGAAAGCTCTACATCGCTCCCGTGTTCGAGCTTTCCATCTCGCAAATTGAAAGTAGAAAGATGGAAATCTCAGCATCGCTCCCATATTCCAGCTTTCCAAACTGAGTTTATGTCATATAGAAATACGAGAGCGATACTTTATTAAAATTGATTTGGTTTCTCCAAACTTACAACTTACAAATTTGCATTTATCGTACCGGTACAATAACCTTGCACAGTAACCTTGCACAGTTCAATTTTCGTTTGTTTGTTTTTTTTAGTTTCGCAAAATCAAAAATTGAAATTTGATCGTCAATTTTCAATTTTTGTTTTTCGTTTTCGGTTTCAAAAACTGAAATTTGGCATTCAATTTTCGTTTTTCGTTTTACTTCGCCCAAAAATGAAAATCAGATATTGAAAATTGCCTCGACTTGTCCGTTTTTCGTTTTTTGATTTGAACTTTGACGCCTCAATGTTAACTGCGCACGCGCAAGGCTTATGATGTCACTTCGGTTCGCGGAGTAGTATGGGAAGCGCAAATCGGGTTGCATAGGCAGGTTTGGAGCATAATATGGAAAACCAGTCGGGGAAAAGATATTGGAGTTTCACAACATTATATATCCCTGAAAGCAGGCATTCGAGCTAGATTATACTAGACCAACTGTGCATTTGCAGAATCGAGTACGCATTCGTGCGGCAGGTGTGAAGCATTATGAGAACAACGAGGTTGATACACATAGGAGTTTCAGTAAAGTAGGGTAATGTAATAAATACGTGGGACCCTAATCATAACCCCGAAGAAAGTTCCCGCATCGATGCGTTGAAGCGTTTGACACCCACACTTAATGCGTTGAATATGAGTTATCTAGGTTTGAGGAAGGGTTGATCGGGTTTTGTGGCCTGCCTGTTTTCAACCCTGAGCCGCGCAGCCATATGCCATATACGGATTTTCGCGGCCCATCACCTCGATGCTTATTCTTATTGGTATTACATCTTTGTTGGTATCTTTATAAGTACTATATTTTAAATTAATAACAAATAGCGGATGTCATCATGAATGCCGTTCGCTTATAGAGCTCTAAACACCTATTTTTAGAAAAGAGAAAATATCATTGCCAATAACCTATGAGAACAGCGGGATGCCACCTGTCCAGACAGGACTTGTGCATCTCCACAAGTCCAGGTATATCGTGAATGGTTTACCTGGACATTTTTGGTGATTCGAGTGAGTTACTGAGTCGTTGCCTTGACTCGTTCCCTCAATCTCGAAAATTTCATCCCCCGAGGTTATTTTGAATTAGCATGTCAGTATCCCAAGCTGGTGGTTTTTGCTTTGACTCTCGATGTCAATTGCAGCCTGATATCAAAGTTATGCCAGCGATGTCACATCTCAAACCGTTCAGTGGATTGTCGAGCTAGCTGAGTCTGTTCATTAATTGGTTTGATTTAGAGGATTTGCGTTTTCTATTCTACTCGTCGTACCGGAAGTTATATCATAACCCTTCCACGTGCGAGCTTAGCAACCAACAGTGTTACGTCAAGGTTAAAATAAAAAAAAAACGACAAACGGACAAGTCGAGGCAATTTTCAATATTTCATTTTCATTTTTGGGCGAAGTAAAACGAAAAACGAAAATTGAAAATTGCATGTCAAATTCAATTTTTGACTTTGAGAAAACGAAAAACAACGAGAGATCCTGATGGATCTTGGCGCCCACCATTGTCCGATAATTGTAAGCTAATGACAAGAGGAGCTTTTTGTCCATTGTTACTAAGACAATTAGTAATTTTGTTTACAGAATTTCGAATCTGATCGAAAAAGGGACACTGGAAAACACCAAGATATAATCTTTCTAAGTTTCAGGAGTTTCAAGATTTTTAGAAACTGTACTTATGTCGGTTGTTATAGTACAAGAGAAATGAGCAAAGTTAGTCTGAAAGTGGATGTACATGTACGGAGGATCCTTCGTCTTCGTTTTGTAGTATTTTTATTTTATTTTATTTTTTTGCACCTATCATCATTGGGTACTGGAAGCGACGAAAAATCTCTTTGACACATTGGCATGTTTAAGATTTTATAATTAGGAACGAATGCTAATTCTGTTCTGTTTACTGGACTAGTTTGAGATATCTCTTTTAAGATACCATGCTCGAAAATAGTACCATGGTACAATACTTATGGTGAAGGGATCCCGTCCGAGCAGTAATGTTGAAACTTCAACAGGCTGGGGAAAAGTTGTTGCGATGGAGGATTGTCGCTCCAGTAACACGAACAGAATGGTTGGTATATATCAGGGAAAGGTGGGCAGCTCTGCTTAGTTTCGTCATGAATGATGAGAGCGTATCATGGCCTATTGTTGACTTGCCATACCACACAGGATCTTCTGGTAGGAACGAATCCAAGGGGCGCTGCCGGAGACTGTCCAGATAAGGATGAAGCTTGCTTACATATTTGACAAAGGATTTCACAGGGCAAGCATCGGCATTGTTGATTTCTGGCATGACTCCTCCATACCCCTCCTTTTCCTGGGCTCTCCGGTTTTTAGTAAGTTCACCACGATTTTTCTTCACGTATCGTAGCCCAGTTGAAGGGCCAGTTCCAAGAACAAATGTATCTTTTTTCATGCCATGGATATTTTCACCACCGCGACGACAGAAATACAGTCTCACATCGAACTGTACCTTGTTTGCCAGGCCACAGGGGGTGTAAGGGGTCATATGTACACTGCTGTAGAGCCGGAGAAGTTCCTCCTCCTCAATTTCAGGGTAATGTTCGATATTGCCTTTGCCTGCCTGTTTGATTTCTGACATGGCTGTCTTAAATGATTCATTTGCCTCCACAAAAGCTCCATCCTTGATGATGTCAAATCTAGCTAAGTGGGGAGGGGCTTTCAAGTACCTGTTGAGGCTGTGTCTGCAAAAAAGAAAAAATGAATGCATACCGATTAGAAGAAATAAACTTGTATTCCGAGTACACCAGAAAGGTGAATTTTTTTTATTGGGGGAGGATGTGTGTTGGGTGGAGGAGGGGGGGGGGGGGGTTACAGTGGTACAGTTTTGAAATATTTCCCATATAATGCTCTGTGAAACCTTCGCGGGATAACGTGCTGGGATAATTTTTCCCACACGTTTTTTTATGTGGGATGAGCACGAGTCACTCAGTTGGCATGATGATGTTAAGCATGATGCACTCTAGCAATGTTTCTCTCAATGTTTCTCTCAATGTGTCGATATTTCAATAAAATACTAAGTGAAGTACTGTACTAATTTAAATTATATGGGGAAAAAATCCCACAGTAACTTGATCATGAGATGAAAATTCCCACTTTCGAGAAGGATAATACATTCCAATCGTGACACAGCCGCTCGGTTGGGATGTATTGTCCTTCTCTCGAGTGGGAATTGTCATCCTATCATCAAGTTATGTGGGATTCTCTTCGTCCGGGGTGTGACTGAACGAATGCTGGGAATGGTAGGGCAATTATCCAGCGAATATTATCGGAGAGCAGAATCTATTGAGATGTTGCCTGGAATAAAAATAGTTTTCTTGCTCGCAAATAACTTATGTATCAGTACCTGAAATTTTCCATTGATGTTGACTTGTACAACTCGAAACCGGCCTTTCTGGCATCGAGTTAGTAGAAACTCAGTGTTTCATTCAGTCTTTCTGGGGAATACTTTTCGAACTGTTCGTCTTGGCGTTTTTCCGCTAAATATGCCCGAAATGTTCGGGCACTCTTCTGGTGGGCCTTCTGCGTGTTTTGGGGAATAATTTGGGCACGATTCTTCAGAATTTCGCTCTCGGTGTGATTAGCAAATCGTTGTCCGTCCATTCGGGGAGCATGAGTCCCCCATAATACATTGCACTGGACAGGATCCGGTCAAGTTCACAAGACGAGAAAAATTGAAATACTATTGTTGTTGCTTCGACACATATCAGCTCTGAAAATATATTCCATGCAGTATGCGTATACATTAAAATAGTAACGAACGCCGACTTCACGAGAAACGACGAGACTGCGAGAGTGTTGGAAACTGGAGTCTGCATAAACTCAAAACCGGAACCTGTCCAGCGAGAGCGGAACGAGATTTGCAACGTCTGCTCGGCGAATGTTTACGTTTCCCCGCAGACTGGCACAAGACGATTATTCTGTCCAAGTTGTCTCCCATACAGAAGCAAACAGGGTTCAACTCGCGGCGTCAGAGACATCGACGAAACCGCCCGTTATACGTCATCCGTACTCATCAATTGATTGAATTATGTAGATTAGCGATTTTCATTGAGTTATGATCTTTCATTTATGCATATCGATGATCAAGCATTAAACTACTGAGCATTTGATTTTCGAAGTGGACGTAAAAACGGCCGCCATATTGTTTTCATGTGCATTTTATATACCCTGAGTGGCAAGGTATCACTCGGGGTGTACGGGTTTATACACCCCGACCTTTTAACCAATCACAATCCTGATATTGAATACGAATTTGCTTGTGGGGTAATAATGTATAATACAGCGCAGATATGGTATATTACAGAACATATATGGTATAATACAAGACATATATTGTATAATACAGCAGAGATATGGTACAACACAGGACAGATATTGCATAATACAGAACAGATATGGAAAAATACAGCACAGATATGGTATAATAGAGGGCAGATATTGTGTAATACAGCACAGATGTGGCATAATACAGCACCGATTTGGTATAATACAGGACAGATACTGTATAATACAGCACTGATTTGGTATAATACAGAACATATATGATATAATACAGGACAGATATGGTATAATGCACACCCCATAGGACGCATTCGGACCGCGGATGGCCTATTTCTACGCCCAAAACACCTTCCTTCACACCCTCAAAATGCCCACTTTGGTTACGACTCGATGTCGTCACCATTGACGTCGCAGATGACGCGAACATCCCTCAAATCGTGGTCTATACCACGAGAACTACAAATTGACACCCCACACAACGCATTCGGACCAAGAATGGTCCATCTCTACACCAAATACCTTCCTTCACTTCCACAAAATGCACACTTTCGCTACTACCCGGTACGTCATAGATGCTGTGGACAACCCTCAAATAGCTACAAAATGACACCCCACACGACGCATTCGGACCAAGGATGGTCCCTCTCTACCCCAAACACACCCCCACGTACCCCCCAAATGGCCACTTTACTACACCCAACTGCGCCCCACACTATCCCAAAAACACCCCACATACCCACCAAAATGGCTGATTTCTATACTACGGCCAGACTGCGCATGCGCAGAATATTGAAAACGGACGACACGTTAATCCAGTCGGGTGCTCCTCCACGAGAGCCTTAACATAAGGCCTCATACGACACCATAGGACTTCTAGGGGCTCACCTAGACCCCAAAACGTCCACCAGTATAGACCTATCCACTGAGCCACTATGGGTCTATATGCAGAGCTACCCGGTACTTTTTCAAAAAAATTCCCAGTTTAACCTCGAGACCCTCCCATCGTGTTCTACATGGCGAGACGTAAAAAACAAGACCAGACAACACATGGTAAAATCCGCAAAAAAATTCCCAGTATGGACCTATTCCCCCACCAAATTCACAGTTTAACCTCGAAACCCTCCCATCGTGTTCTACATGGCGAGACATAAAAAACAAGACCAGACAACACATAGTAAAATCCGCAAAAAAATTCCCAGTATGGACCTATTCAACCCCCCTGACCCCATAGCCAGTATGGGCCTATATACAGACCTACCCTGTACTTTTCAAAAAATTTCACCGTTTAACTTCGAGACCCCTCCCATCGTGTTGTACATGGCGAGGCGTGAAAAACAAGACCAAACAACCCATAGTAAAAGCCACAAAAAAATTCCCAGTATGGACCTATCCCCCCATAGCCAGCATGGGCCTATATAAAAGAAATTACCGTTTAACTGCGCTTTTTATATCTGGAGAAACTTTTACCCTGCCTCTAGAGGGCAGCACTATCGATGCCGTGATGTCGAAAGAGCATCCCCACAGCAAGCGGAGCTGTCATTTTGTTTCATTGCGCAAACTGGACAATAAACGCTCGACCGTGCGGTCGCACGGATACTAGACTGGTCCTAATAACATGGTCTAACACATATAGGTTAACTTATGTTTATTACTATAAGTCTTCCTTCCCATGGATTCCTGGATGTTGAAGCTCACTACAAATCATCCACGCATACGTCTAAGGTATATGGAAAAAATTGATTTCTTCTGTGTTCGGAGGTGCCGGAACTATAGTGCACTTTACCTCCACAACCCGCCCCAGTACGGGTGCCACAAAGAGTTACCTCCCCCGGCAAAATGCACGTCTATATGCTCTTTATATACTACTGAGCATATATGCATTTAAACACGGATAACGAATTAAATTGAACATGAATAATTTAATGTTAATTTGTTATTCTGTATAGAGATCTGTACTCGTATACTTGCTCTGACATTGCCATTTCTCCGCACGTGATGAATGAAAGGAAAGAAACATCACCAATCAAAAATGTATAAACTGGCTCAGTTGTGTAGAATTTAAATCACTTGATGAGATACGTCGAGGAACTGCGATTCGAAATAAATTCTGCAAGTCTAAGAATAAAATTCCATATGTTCCTCTGAAAGTGTATCAGAATGGGAGAACTTTTTCGTCAGGGATGTCCTCCGTATTCATAAATAAAACCGTAGAATATCAACATAAACGCTCGATCAGAGTTTTCGGACAAACAACACGCGGTATCGTTTATAGTAAAATTGAAAGTAAGCGTTGGTCTAAAGCGTGATTGCTCTCTTAATTGGATGATAATTACTTTCATTATCTGGTTAATTTCTTAGACACATGAAATCCGTAATAAGTAATGGAACCTGAGTATATTGTCAAGTGCCGCCAACAGTGCTTAGTTGGGGTTTTTTTTTGTTGTTTTTTCAAAGAAATTAACCTTTCTCCTTTCGCTGTTGTTTCAAGCCGACGGCTTTTCACAAACCGACTGTGGCGTGGATTATCAACGCTGCTAGTTCCGATTGTGACTCAGTATTTCCGCTAACACATTTCCAGGCAAGCTTATGTCACAAATAAACATTGTTAATATAATTTCCTTCTTTAAACTATATCACAAGACTGTAATTCCCAGTAAAATAGAATCTGCAATGAATAATATCAAATTATAAAACGAATTACACACCGAGGTTAATACAACGGTCAAACACGTAACATAGCTTTCAGTTTTCAGTTGAAGAGATCCAAGTTTTGTCCAAAAATAAAAACTTTATACAGCAATAATTAACGGATGCTTCATATCATCAGTATTCAGATAATATCCTGTTGATGTGCCATTTATTCTCTGATGGACACTGGTCAGATATGCAATCAATTATCGATGTGAGAAATCATTCAATTATATATTCACCATTTATATATATAACAGGAAACATCAGGACGTAGATATATCGAATAAACGACGAACATGGCAAACACCTTCAGAAAAAAAATCAGAATTCTATTTTGGCCGCAATATACATATGCAGCACAGGCCCGCAAAACAAGAAAAATTTGTGGGGGGGGGGGGGGTGGTGGTGGAAATATGGGGTCTCTATATATAACCCCATGCTTTATATAAATCAACATAAAGGTGAGAAACATGCTTTGGGTGAATCGAGAAATAAACGGTTTACCGCCAAACAAAATACATCAGCATATTCTACAAGTATCACTTTATATATTCTCGTCGTCAAATTAGTAAATTTGTGCAATTTTTTACCTTTGCCGGGCGATTCAAAATCCTACGCAACTGTCCATCCGTCTAGGAACAGTTAGATTATGGCGGGCTTCGTTCTCAATTCTGATTGGTCAGACGACACGCCTTCGGCAAGAGAGGTCACGCACTAATCAGCTGTCGCGACTGACCAATCAGAATTGAGAACGAAGCCCGCCATAATCTAACTGTTCCTAGATGGATGGACAGTTGCGTAGGATTTTGAATCGCCCGGCAAGGTAAAAACTTACTAATTTGACGACGGGAATATATAAAGTGATACTTGTAGAATATGCTGATGTATTTTGCTTGGCGGTAAACCGTTCATTTCTCGATTCACCCAAAATCCGTTTCTCATCTTTATGTTGATTTATATAAAGCATGGAGTTATATATAGAGACCCCATATTTTGGCACTTCACCCTAATACCACCCCCCCCCCCCCCTCCAAATCTCTTGTTTTGCGGGCCTGTGATATGCGGCGAGCGCTCCCAAAATATGGTAATAGCTATATGGCAACACACCAATCGCTCGAGAAGGTAAGATACATGCCAAATTAACGGCCAAATTAACGGCAACAAAATGCACCCCTCCATCCCACCCTACCAAAGTTTCGCCGCTATCTCCAGAACGACAAAGAATTGAGAGCTGACACTCCGTGACTTTATAGTTTATCATATTGAGATCAGTTTGAGCCTACATGTACAGTACCCATCTGATCACTGTTAGATGTTCCTATGTATTCATCTACGGGAGCGGTTTCACCGCGATCAAAACAGGGGTACTTACTGTATGTTCGCTTTCAAGATTACCCACTGGCTTTCTCCTATTTTTGTGGGAGACTCGTTGGTCGTATTCGTGAATTAGATTGCCGATATATAGTGCTGAGACTCGTTCAATTTTTAGGGCTAAAATCTGTGTATTGTTTTTTTTTTTTTTTTTTTAATCCCAAAATAACGAAAATAGTAATCATATAATGTTTTTTGACTGTGTTATTCAGGCAAAAGGTGGATACAGATGGACAGATGGGTCACCAGTCATTTTATCTGACTGGTATCACCCATTTAACGATATGTTCAACATACTACCTACATATCCAGTTCCCGATATTCTGCCAGATAAGATACAGCCAATAGCTGATCTGGACCAAGAGTGTGTTGCTATGGTGTCAGTAAGTCCCGTTACATCCATGAATTGGCGGAAGATTCCTTGCTATAAGAAATTCACAACTGCTTCGTACATTTGCCAAAAAATCGAGAACAAAAGGACCCCCAACCGGGAAACACCGATGAGCATGGTGAGAAATACAACCTGTCTACAATATCAGTTTGTATGTGATGATGGGACGTGTCTTAGCCCAGATTCCAAGTGTAACAGAGAAGACGACTGCTCGCACGGTGAAGATGAACACAACTGTTCCTACGGAGATAATATCTTCACTTGTGACAATGGAAAGGACATACATGTTTCCCGCTGCTGTGACAGTCAGAATGACTGCGATGATAATAGCGACGAAAAGGGATGTGCGATAGAAAAAAATTTCCGTTGTTCCACAGCGTTTTACCTCCCCTATGACAAGTGGTGTAACGGTCTAATTGACTGCCCAGATGGAAAGGACGAACTTACTTGTACGACAGGTGAGCGGTGTGGAGGGTTCAGATGCCCTTCTGGCGGCTGTATCCCACACGAGAAACGACTGGACATGGTACCTGATTGTGAGGGTTGGGATCAGCCTGATGAGCTGTACGATTTCAACCTTGGTAAGTCCAACCTTTCATGGATAGTGAAGAACGGTAAACCGGAGAAATACAACAACGATAATACACCGTGTCCTCGAGGAGATAACGAAAGGAGGTGCAGCTCACAGCATGTACACTGTTATCCGCTTGAGAAACGTTGCATGTACGAGAGAGATTATTACGGTCACTTACTGTATTGTAGGAATGGTGAACATCTATGGGGTCCCACGTATCCATGTAAGACTCAGCTTTGTCCACACATGTACAAATGTCCAGACGCTTACTGTATTCCATACAGACGTGTATGTGATGGTTCCGCTGACTGCCCTGACCTGTCCGACGAAGCTGACTGTGACAATTATATCTGCCCAGGCCTTTTACGATGCAGGGAAAAGTTTTGTTTGTCACAGGACGAGGTTTGTGATGGTAAGATACACTGCCCGAACTCCGTGGATGATGAGCGATTCTGCGAGTTTAACGGGACGAACGTAACATGTCCGACGGTCTGCCTATGCGAGGGATATCATGTGGACTGTAGTGGAAGGAACTTGTCGTCCATACCTGACAACGTACCTGTGAATGCACGGACATTGATCTTGCACTCGAACGCTTTGGAAAATGTGGTTGAAGGCCTTCGTTTCAAATACCTTGTTAAATTTGATTTATCAAATAATAGCGTTACCGAAATAGACGGGGATACTTTCAGCGGTATGCGCAACTTACACCATCTCAGGTTACATCATAACTCTCTACGTGTATTGGGAAATTCTTCCTTCTCCAATCTCAGCCGATTGAAGATCTTGGAGATTCAGGTCAATCCCATCTCCCTCCTTGATGTCGGTGTGTTTTCAGACCTAGCCAGTCTGGTGATATTGAATATGAGCAATCTGTACATAGAAACTATCCCCGTTGGTCTCTTCACAGGGTTGGTCAGTTTGGAATTGTTAGACATGGCTGTAAATAGAATAACGGCTATAGAATCCGGGGCACTTTCCAAGTTCGTTGGGTTAGAGGTGTTGAATATAACGAACAACACCCTGGAGAACACAGAAACTGATTCTTTCAGTGGGTTGGGTGTGGATCTTCTTCTAACGGACGATCATCGTTTCTGTTGCTATGTTGATCACAATACTGTTGAAAATTGTTATCCGGAGAGGAGCTTCACCTCCTCATGTGACCATCTCCTGGCCAGTCACACTCACAAGGCGCTCGTATGGATCATAGGCGTATCCGCTTTCGTAGGGAATATAGTAGTTATTGTCCGGCGATTACGGCAAGGTCTGGCTAAAGTACCGTCTATTTTGATTTTTAATTTAAGTATATCTGATATGTTGATGGGAATCGTCCTCCTCATAATTGCCAGCGCTGACTTAGTGTATTTGGGAGACTATGCCTTCGAAGATCCTTTCTGGCGTGACAGTCTTCTATGTCACGTGGCTGGTGTTCTGGCGACGGTGTCCAATGGAATGTCAATGATGATGGTTGTATTTATAGCTGTAGATAGGGCAATGATGGTGATTGCTACGTTTGGAACAGTACGAAACAACCGCAGACGCTCCATAATTGCTATTGCCGTTGGCTGGTTTACAATCATATGCTGGTCTCTCCTCCCTTTCCTGCTTAACGATCTTAGGAACTTTTACGGTAGAACAGCGATCTGTGCACCTTTCATATTTAAGGATCTCAGCGGTCCAGCTTTTTATTATGCCATCACTTTTTTTGTTGTTCCCAACTGTCTGGCCCTGATTGTTGTCACAGTTTCTTATGTCGCTATTTACCTTAGCGTGAAAAGAAGCGGCGAAGCCTCCGGGAGAAAAGACAAATATGAAGTGGACTTGGCCAAGAAGTTTGGTCTTATAATATTCACAGATTTTTGTACTTGGTTACCGGTATTGTTGTCGGTAATAGCATTTCAAGTCAACTCTCCACTCAGTCGTGATGAATCGAGTGCGGTAGCTCTCATCATCTTCCCGCTGAACTCCGCTCTGAATCCCTGTTTATATCCATTCAAACGTACGAAAGACAAAAAGAGACCCGACTAGAATGAAGTCTCCCAGGCCTACATCATGGGTTGTCGATTCAAACGTTCGCAAAGGAATTCGACATTTTCATTGATCAATGAAAGAAATTGAATTTCTGTACAGCTCCAATGAGTTCAGTGTACTGCCTAAGCTTCGTTAAGTTTTATGTACAAATGGTTTTGACTGTCAACATGGAGAAACCCAATTTCCCAGTTGTTTTGTGCGTTCAAATGACGGGGAGCTGCTCAATGGAGATGCTTTTTCTGACCAAAAAAGTACTTGTCTTCGCAATGACGACTTTGATTCTGATTAGAGATACTCGGAAAGTAATAAATTATTTAGCTGAATTATCTAAGGAAATAATATATACCAGGGAATATATATTGATGTATACCAGGGAATATATATTGATGTATACCAGGGTATATATATATATTGATGTATACCAGGGTGTATATATTGATGTATACCAGGGTATATATATTGATGTATACCAGGGTATATATATTGATGTATACCAGGGAATATATATTGATGTATACCAGGGAATATATAGTGATGTATACCAGAGTATATATATTGATGTATACCAGGGTATATATATTGATGTATACCAGGGTATATATATTGATGTATACCAGGGTATATATATTGATGTGTACCAGGGTATATATATTGATGTGTACCAGGGTATATATATTGATGTATACCAGGGTATATATATTGATGTGTACCAGGGTATATATATTGATGTATACCAGGGTGGTATATATATATATATTGCGATTGCAAGTAGACATGCATATGTCTCATGTATATTTATAATATACACATAGGAGCTATTCTGGATTAATTTGCCTGTATGCTCAATGAATTTGTGATCAAAACAAACAAAAGTGTATCTAGGAATATATTCCACAATTGACACATTTGAGAGGTCAATTCGCATTTAAAAGAAACACGCACTAATGTTATGGGCAAGTACAGAAAACCAGATTAACAACCAGCCAAGCTAAGAATTTCAATAACAGTATATTTGGTTGCGATGTTGCATTTCTTTACATAAACATTCCCGTTATTCTTCCGTTTTGGAAACACATGGAACTGCTTTATTTGTTCGTGTAAATAGATTGGTTACATCTCCGTGTACATAGATTGGTTACATTCCCGTCTTTCCAAAACGGAGGAGGACATATTCAACTCCACCAATATTCGTATAAATTCTCATAGTGTTTTGTCCATATTAAAAAATAAAGCCTTTGCATATGCATATATTCTTTCAAAGTTTTTAGATATTTTACGAGTGGATATTAGTATTACCTGTACTGACCCTCTTTACTACTCTGAATATCTTACTCAGATTTATGCGCCAATTCTTCTCTCAACAGTGACCACAGGACATTTAATTCCCTTAAGAAGTCTTGTGTATGATGTATTTGCTCTCTAAGTAAGAGTGGGAATTCCTCCCAAGATTGCAAAATTCCACTCAAGTTGAGTGAACTCAAATTGAGTGGGATCAACTTCACTCAACCTGAGTGAGTTATTAACTCAAACTTAAGTGAAACTGCGTGGGATGAATTTCCACTCTTACTTGAGTGAAATTTTCACTTTTTAAAGAGTAGGATCGAATGTTGTTTCAACAT